>BGZK01002077.1:0-81233 GCA_005406025.1 Eumeta japonica
TTGCCTCTGAATATTAAAAGACCGAGAAGGCACCCGCAGCCGCATAAGTAGCATAAGTAGTTAACATTGTATATAAATGTATGTGTAAACTAATAACAATAAAATGCGATGAGTCAGAGGCGAGGGGGCGCGGTCGGACCTCTCATTGGCCGCGCGGTAAGAGACGCGCGCAGAAGGCAGCGCGCTCGGCGCACAGCGCTGTTATATGCGAGCGCGGCCCGCCACAGTCAGTCCGCCTTCAACCGCCGACGAGGAAACACTCTACCCAGTTCTGAAACGAAGTTCTGGTCCGCCCTCCGCCCGCCGTTAGTCTCACAGTGCAAAAGTGACTTTGTGTTGTTGTGTATTTTCCTCATTTAAATCTGCCTAAAATATATGCCGAACAAAAATCTGGTCCTTCGAGTTATCCGGATTGTGAGGAAAATTGTGAAACTGTGTTGTGAATAAAGTGAAAATGGCATCAACCAGAAGCAAAACGCGATTAAGAGTGCAATACAGCGGAAGAAAGTACGATCGCCGACTCGGGCTAGTGTCGTTCGGCGGGCCCGCATCTCCCTCCACGGTCCGTCGCCGTACAGTGAATCCCGACGCGCCCGCCGCGCTCATACCGATGAGTGGCGGGTAACGATCGATCACAGTGCTAGTGAAAGAGTGCCAACGACATCGCCCGTCCCTCCGGCGCGCGGTGTCACGTGCCGCGTCCGTATCGTCGCGCTCAACCCAAGCCAGCAGAGCCGCCGCACGCCTCCGTATGGAATATGAGGCCGCGGAGGAGCTCGCTGCGATACAGAAACAGGACGCAGAAATACGGCGCGAGTTGGTTAAGAAAAGGCTGGCCATGAATTTGGCAGAAATAGAAGCAGCCACCGAATGTGACGAAGCCGAAGAACATGCTGTCCACCGAACGGAAGATTCCGCTCGTCGTGTGGAAGCCTGGATCGAGAGCACACCACCGGTAGTGAACGTCATCAACGCCGCCGCGAATCAAGCGGGGATACCTCGGCGTGAAGGCGTGGCGGACGACGCCGCCAGAACAACGCTACCGGACCGAGAACCGGGCTCAGTGGCGAGACGTGAACATAGCAGTGAAGGGGCGGGGCCTAGCCGAGCTCGCCGATGCTATAAACAAACTGGCGAGACCGCGGCCGATACCGCGCCAAGTTTATGAGCTGCCCTCCTTTCACGGGAACGTTAACGAGTGGCGGCTGTTCAAAAACTCATATGAAGCGACGACATCGACATATGAGTACAAGCCGTATGAAAATTTAGTACGGATGGCCGTGCAGGGAAAAGCCCACCGCCGTATGTCACCTACTAGCTGCAAACTCAAAACCCGAAGACATCATGGCAGCACTAGAAAGAAGTTTGGTCGGCCCGAGCAGCTGGTCGACGAAGTGCTGAAGGAGGTGAAAGTGATGTCGAGGCTCACGGACAGCGGTCGTGAAATTAACGATTTCGCCATCACGACGCGCAACTGCGTGGCCGTACTGAGATAGACGAAGACCACATACATAACCCGGTCCTCCTGAAAGAGATATTGGAAAAATGACTCCTCTTCTACGCAATAAATTTGCTGAATACTGGATGATGAAGAGAGAAGAGGGTCGTCGGGAGGCCAAGCTGATCGTACTAGCCGACTTTCTGGAGAGGAAGCCGAGTTAGCCGCCGTCTACGCCCGGCCGCCGCCGCTCGTTTAAGCGCGAGCGCGCAGGAGGATAGAGCGCGCACCGCGGCGACGTGAAACCTTCAAAGTGAACACGCAAACCGAAGTGACGGCAAAGTGTCCGAAGTGCGCGTCCGAGCATAAGCTCGTGGCGACGCCTTAAGGCGCTAAATAGTGATGAGAAATGGGACTTTGTAAAACGTGAAAACTCTGTTTCAAGTTAACAAACGCACCCGCGCGCGTACTGCCGTGCGAAGGCTGCGCAAAGTGTAACCGCGGCCACCATACGCTGCTCCATCCGAGCACGGGCAGCGACGCGCGACCCGCGCGGGCGGCACCGAACGAATCGGCCGTCAGCGAAACCGTGACGAATATCGGGACCGGTGAGTCAAAAGCGCTGCTGAAAATTGTGCCAGTGACTATCCGGGCCGCCGATAGAGAAATAAAAGTGCACGCGCTGTTAGACGACGGTGCGACGGTGACGTTGTTGGACGACAGTGTCGCGAGTCATATCAACGCCAAAGCCGCGGGCCGAGTTAAAATTAATAAGTGCGCGCGGTCACCAAATAAGTGATCGAAACTCGCGACGAATAAAAATAAAAGTGCGCGGACCGAACGGTGTCGAACGCGACATCCAGTGTCGCACGATCACGCGACTCGATCTGCCGTCGCAGTCACTCGGCGGACGAGATCTCCAGCCATCACCACCTGAATGAGTGCCACCTGGAGGCGCTTCGTGACGCCAGGCCGCTGCTGCTCATCGGCCAGGACAATTGAACTCATCACCGGCAGCGACGTCCGGCGTGGAAAATCAGGTGAGCCAGTCGCGTCTTTGACGGGTCTCGGGTGGGTGGTGCACGGTAGAAGTAGGACGACAACGAACGACGGAATGATACATTGTCTCGCGGACTTAGAGTTAGCGGTGAGGAACACTTTGAAATAGAGTCGTTAGGTATAACGCAGAGAGAGCGCGAAAACGCCGAAGTGAAACGAGCGAGTCGTATCCTGAATGACACGACGCGCCGTATAGGGAACAAATGGGAGACGGGTCTCCTTTGGAAGGAAGATGACCCGCGATTCCCGGACAATTACAATGGAGCCAGAAAACGGTTGACGAATATAGAGAACAAGATGGACCGCGACCCCTTTCGCCGCCGCGTACACGGCAAATCGAAAATTAATAGAAAACGGGTACGCGTAGGTTGGAAAATAGAGCGCAAGTGCGCGACTGTTTCTTTCTCCCATTTCGCCGTTACAAATCCGAACAAGCCTAACAAGATTCGAGTCGTGTTCGACGCGGCCGCCCGTTTCGAGGGGAAGTCGCTAAACGACTACTTGCTTTCGGGTCCCGATTTGTTAAATAGTCTGACAGGGATTCTGTTCAGATTTAGAATAGGAAGCGTAGCCTTCACGGGAGACATCCGGGACATGTTTCTGCGAGTACGTGTCTGCGCTCCCGATCAACGCGCAGCTATTTCTGTGGCGAGGTGCCGATCGCGACAGCGAGCCCGTGTGTACGCGATGACTTCGCTGATTTTGGCGCGTCGTCATCGCCGACGTCCGCGATCTACGTACTCAACAAAATGCGGAAACATGTTCAGATGAGTACCCAAATGCTGAAATGGCAGTGAAACGGGATCACTACGTGGACGACTTCATCTGTTCAACAGACTCAGTGCCGGAAGCCGCAAAATTAATAAGCGACGTCACCATAGTGCACGCGCGGGGGCTTCGATATCCGGGGTGGGCGACTAACGCGCCGGAATTAAAAACCTGTCGGCGGAGTCGTCCGCGGAGGCCGCCACCGTGTCACTGCACAAGACGAAAACAGAACGGGCGCTGGAAGCGATGGGAACCGGAATGCGACAGTCTAGGGTTCGACGTCACATTCAAGAAGCTTCCGCGTGACATTGTAAACGGGAAAAATAAGCCTACGAAAAGGCAATTTTGAGCCTGATCATGTCGATCTTCGACCCGCTCGGTCTTCTCTGTCCCGTGACAATAAAGGGTAAAATTCTAATGCAACGAATCTGGAGATCGGGGACGATACTACTCGAGCGCGACTACGCAAAATGGGTAGACTATTTAGACGAGGTGAGGAAGCTATCTCAGCTGCGAATACCGCGATGTTACGCGCTTAGGTCATCAAGATAGAGCTCCACGTATTCGGAGACGCGAGCGAACACGCGTACGCGGCCGTCGCCTATTGGCGCGCGACGACCGACGGCACGGTACATCTCGCGCTCGTCGCCGGCAAGTCACGAGTTGCACCAAACAAAGTCATGTCGATCCCGCGGCTCGAACTGCAAGCGGCGCTTTGGCCTGTCGCCTATAAAGGAGTTAAACACGCGCGTAGGGTGTTATGGTGCGACTCAAAGACAGTCCTGCGATGGATCAGATCGGACCCGCGGGCATATAAGCCGTTCGTAGCGCACCGCCTCGCTGAACTCGACGAGCGCTCCGATCGTAACGAGTGGCGTTGGGTGAATTCCGCGGATAACCCGCGGACGACGCGCGCGCGACTGCGATCTGGAGCGGTGGCTGAACGGGCCCACGTTTCTTCTACGGAACGAAGACGCGTGGCCGATCGATAATGACGTCGTCGATGAACGCGTAGCCGACGACGAAGTGAAAGGGGAATCGATCAACGTAGTGCACCACTCATACCGGGGACGTCATAGATGTGACTAGGTTCTCCTCGTGGACCCGCCTGGTGCGTACGTACGCCGGGTGCTGTACTTCATCCGCAGGCTGAAACAACAGCAGCCGTTCGGCGCCGATGATGTTATCGACGCTGAAACACGCCTGCTCAGGGCATCACAAAGAAGGGCGTTCAGCGATGAAACGGGCCGCCGCCGTGGCGCGGCCACTCCCGAAGCAGTCTACGGGCGCTGGACGTCATGCTGACTGACGACTGGCTACGAGTGGGCGGCCGCTTACGCCTCGCCGACCGAAGTTTCGATGAAAAACACCCATCATATTAGACGGCCGGGATCACGCCGTCCGCCTGCTCGTCGAGCATTATCACCGGCGAGCGGGCCAAATCACGAAGCAGTTGTAAACATCATCCGGGAAAGATTCTGGATCACGAGACTCAGACCGACGGTGAAGAGTGGCCAACGCCTGCCGCCTGTGTCGAGTTCGACGCGCACAGCCGGTCACGCCGAAGATGGCCGACCTCCCGGGAGGGCGCCTCGCCTTCGTCAAAGGCCATTTACGCACACAGGTGGACTACTTCGGGCCACTGGAGGTGACCGTCGGGCGACGTCGAGAGAGAGGTGGGCGGCGTTATTCACGTGTCTGACGACGCGCGCTGTCCATATGGAGGTTGCGTCCTCGCTATCCGCCGACTCCATGATAATGGCGCTGCGAAGATTTATGGCAAGACGAGGTCAACCCGACGCTATATAGCGACCACGGCACAAACTTCGTGGGCGCAGCCGCAGAACTCTCCCGAGCTCGCCTGGAGATAGAAGAGCGAATGTCCGACGAGGCGACGACTCGGGCGATACGATGGCTGCGCATACCCCACACGCCCCGCATATGGGCGGAAGCTGGGAACGCCTGGTCAGGTCCATAAAGGTGGCTTTGAGCGCCACACTGCATACCAGAGCTCCGAAAGACGAAGTACTACACACACTGCTGCTAGAGGCCGAATTTGTTGTGAACTCTCGACCGCTCACACATATCGGTCCTCCCGAGTGACCCACGGCGCTGACCCGAATCATTTCCTGCTGGGGTCAGCCGCCGGCCGATGGCAGCCGGGACATTTCGACACCTCTGAAGAATGTTCCCGAAAACAGTGGCGAGCGAGTCAGGCGCTCGCAGAGATGTTCTGGCAGAGATGGCTGCGAGAATACCTCCCCACGCTGCAGAGACGTCACAAGTGGACGGGGGCCACCGATCAAAGTCGGAGACGCGGTCGTCATCACCGACCCCGCCTTACCACGTAACACGTGGCCGAGGGCATCGTCGAACGGGTCTACCCAGGGATCGACGGGCAAGTGCAGTGGTCATTCGCACGGCCCATGGACGGCTGAGACGACCAACTGCGCGCCTGGCGGTCCTGCCTACCGAAGTGGAGTCGTCGCACGCTCCGACCGGGGGTGGATTGACGGCAGAATTACGACCGCCCTGCGCGGCTGTCGCTGCGTCCGCCGATTAGTTGATAAGGAAATGTAAATGTAGGATAGCGGCTGCGGGATAAAAAACTGAATAAAAGGCCGTGCTATATAGCAAAGTTGCCTCTGAATATTAAAAGACCGAGAAGGCACCCGCAATAAGTAGCATAAGTAGTTAACATTGTATATAAATGTATGTGTAAACTAATAACAATAAAATGCGATGAGTCAGAGGCGAGGGTGCGCGGGGGTCGGACCTCTCATTGGCCGCGCGGTAGAGACGCGCGCAGGAAGGCGGCCGCGCTCGGCGCACAGCGCTGTTATATGCGAGCGCGGCCCGCCACAGTCAGTCCGCCTTCAACCGCCGACGAGGAAACACTCTCTCTACTCCGAGTTCTGAAACGAAGTTCTGGTCCGCCCTCCGCCCGCCGTTAGTCTCACAGTGCAAAGTGACTTTGTGTGTGTTGTGTATTTTCCTCATTTAAATCCCAGCCTGCCTAAAATATATGCCGAACAATACTATATTTTCATTCTTATTTCTGCTGTTTCGGGAGATTGTTACGATAGTACACGTGCGGTCGATTCGAATGAATAACAAATCAGGCAGTGAGTGGTGACTATTTTTGTTACAATAAATGGGCTAACCCGGCTCCATCGAACCTAACCTTCGAGACCTAACTTTAAAAAAAATAAATAAAAATAAAATAAAATAATTGCGCTCACGACTCGACAGTCCGTCGAGAGGAAGAGAAGAGAGACAATCGTAAAAACAATCATTATATATAGTGAATGTTTTGTGGCCTGAAAAGAACAGCACCATCGATCACGAGCGAGGCGAGGCGAGACGAACTCGTAGACTCGTAGGTGGCAGGAATTCGTCGCAGGCCGAACCGTTTAACCGCCAGGTTTCCGTAGAGGTTGCGCTGGCGTTTCGGCGCGTAAACGACGATCCATGGCGGTGACGGTCTTCCCCTTTCACGTGCTCGGTGTGGGTGACCGCGTCACCGTCACGTTCTCGAGGAACACTTTCAGCCTCCCGCGTCTCTTCGTAAATCGAAGACCGGATGCTGCGTTTCACGCCGCCCTGCAGTAGGGCGACGGATAGCCGGCTTAGTGATGCCCTGGATATTTACATCGCGGAGCACTTCCTGTGACGCTTCGCTCACCTTTTCAGGTGCCTGCCTCCTTTTTCCGGCCCGTCATCTTGCCGCTGCTGTTGCTGCTGTCGCTACGTTAATGAACACACAAAATAAGCCCACGTTCGACCGCACGTTATGCCTATATTACTATCCTCGACCGATTACGGCGACGATCCGACGAGAACTGAACGCGAACCGGTATCCTCACATTTTATGTCCTCGGATATTTTGCCCCGCAGAAAATGTCTGCGCGGGGGCAGGGAGCGGGGAGCGCTGTAGGTGCTACGCCAGCACCATACGATTCGATTCGATGAATTCTCTAGTTTTTGTATAGTGTAGTCAAATATAATTTTACTTAATATCGATAGTATATAAAAATGAAAAAAAATCGATTAATCGATCGATTTTTTGTTAGATGTTTATAGGTGATCGATGATGATGATGCAAAAAGCCCCTGAAAATGAAGTTAGCGGTCGGCTGTGCTTTATGTAGTCAAACGACGAGTCGTTAGACAAGTCGGAGACTATGATAACTTCACCGAAGAGCGCGACCGGTTATTTATGTGGTGCCGACGGCGCTTGACATGCACTGTGGACGACGCCTGGGGGTCGTCTCGGCATGGATATCGCCAGGGAACCGTCACGGGTCGGTTCCCGAATTCCTCCAGCCGGGGAGCGGTCTGCGGCGGCCGGGTGGAATAAAGGAGTTTAGGTTTATGCCCTACCAGGTTGTCCTATTCTGAGTCAGTCATGCGTGTCGTTGACGTCATTAAGACTATCAACTGCCGCTGTAGGCGTCAGGTGGATCAAGCGTACGTTCCGTGGCCTACGGATATGGTGGGTGGGGGCGGCGGCTGATAGTCAACCGCTCGAAGAAGCGCATTGGGATGTGATCGATGTCGAAAAATCGCTTCGATGCGTCCTTCATGTACTTTGATGGTGGGGAGTTCGGGTCCCTATGAAGAATGAATTACGGACGCAATGTGCATCCGTAGCTGACCTACAAAATTTATTTTGTATAACCTGTAACCTATCCAGTGCAGTCGGGCGGCGTGAGCGAAGACTGGTGACGTATGTCATCACCGTCCTTATGCACATTTTGTATATAGTACGCTTATGCGTCTTGATAATACTTTTCCTACCGAGCATGGCTCGAGAGCCTTGCCGTGTAGAAAAGCGCAGTCTTCAACACGCGCGATGTGCTCCCGGAAGGAGGTTTCTATCGAGCGTGACACCTAAGTATTTATAGGACCGTTGCCACGGAATTCTCGCGTTCAACATTTTTAGTTGGGAGTGTTCCAGTCGACAACAAAGTTACTCCTACCCTTGCTATGGGAACTGTATAGCTGCCGACTATCAGGATTTACGTCTATTCTCCAGAGTCGGAACCATTGATCTAACTCATCAATGGCTCTCTGGAGGCGGCGGATGGTAGGAGGTGGTTCTATTCCTACTCTTGTAATAAAGCGCGGTGTCGTCTGCGAAAAGCGCGAGTTGGACGCCGGACGTCGGGCGCGGTATGTCGTTGGTGTATGCGAATACAGCAGGGGAGAGGGCGGAGCCTTGAGGACTCCTGCTCTGATTAAGCGTCGGGTCGAGTGAGTACGCTCATGCCTAAACGTGAAATGTCTATTAGTGAGATAATTTTGAATAATGATTACTAGACGATCTGGTACTTGGGTGAGTACAATTTGGACCAGACCTGCGTGCCATACCCTATCGAAGGCCTTGGCTACATCAAAGACAGCTACGGTTTTTGTTTATTTTGAAGCCCTCAAATATACTACTACGCGGGAGGACTTGTTGCGGACAGGAGTGGGCGGGGCGAAAACCGAACTGTTCATCAATGATAAGACCTTTTTCGAGGAGGTGATCACTGAGACGAGTTTTAAGAACTCTCTCGATTTGGCCAGACCGCTCAGGAGGCTGATCGGTCTATAACTGAGGAGGTCGCGCGGCTTCCCTGGTTTGTGAATACCTATTCCTCCCTCTTTCAGGCGGGAGGAAAGTAACAATTTGAAGGCACGCGTTAAAAATCGCGACCAGTAGACTTAATAGTTGTTGGGAAGCATTTAATTGCTTTATTACTAACGCCATCAAGGCCCGGTGCCTTTCTGGTCTTGAGCGATCTCCCAGCAGTTGGACTTCGCTGAGTGAGACGGGCGTCAGATCGTCTTTTCGGTTCGAGGGGAGGTTTTTAGAACCTCTTCCTCGATGCGACTATAGGGTCGTGCGGAGGTGAGACGTAGAGCATTGAGTCGATAGAGTCTGCAAGGCACTCCGCTACCTCCCGCGTCGTCGAGGCAGTAGAACCGTCGAGTCTTTTGGCGGGGGAATAGGTGTATACCCCTCCGTTTTGAGCGCTTTGGTGACCGACCAGAACGCTTTGTGTGACGGCTAATTTCCTCGAGGTCGCTCCAACACTCATTTCAGAATTCTGAACGCGAGCTTTTACTTCGCGTTGGAGAGCTCGCTCTGGATCGATATTCTGGAGTGGGATATGCGCTCGCGCGGCTCAAAACTGTTCTTTGCTCTTATCAGTTCGAGAATGTCAGGCGGGAACTTTCGACGATCCGAGGATGCCGGAACCTCCCGCTCGCATTTTTCGACCACTGTCCTGATGTGGTTGGTAAGAGCACCTATCGCTGAGTCGATTTCGTCTGTCGTGCGAATATTGTCAGGTATGCTGTTAAGGGGCGGAGTGTCGATTTTTTCAAGCGCGGTCGACACTCTTTTCCAGTCGGTGATTTTACGAGTGGGGTTGGGTCTCCCGCCGTCGGGTGGACCCATTTTTAACAAAACTGGCCGATGGTCGGACGTAAGTTTATGTAATGTCTCGATTTGGTTTAAATTTAGGGCGACTCCTTTAGTCAGCGCGATATCTATTGTGGACGGCCTGTGTGTTACGTTATGGGGGAAATGAGTCGCCGTAGGGGGCGCGATTATTTCGAAATCGAGTCTGTCTTGTCGATCGAGTTTATCACCATTGTAATCTAGTACAGGACAACCCATCTGGGTTTTTACAATTAAAATCACCAAAGGGATGACGGCATCCCTAAGGCAAGGAGGGCTTTAAGGTCGCGCCGGTGCAACGGTTTTGGAGACGGTAAATGACGGAGACTATGATGAGAGTACGATGACCCGTCATAGCCAGTCTACAGCCCGTAGCTTCCATATTAATAGCGGAGGAATATCTATGGGACAGCAATGGAGCGAGCGGCTATAGTAGGGCCGTACCCCCTACTAGCGTGCGTCCTGTCCGTTCGTAATTGTACGTAGCCTGCGATAGTACAGGCTCTAGGTCTATTTGGCTTTAAAAACGTTTCTTGAATTAGCGCAATGTCGATACCGTAATCCGACATACACTTCGTCAGTTCGAGAATGTTATTGGATAACCGTTCGCGTTCAACGAAAGAAGGGTAATATTTTCGGTTTGCGGCGTCCACCTAAAGGGCTGCTACACCCGGTGTAGACATTTAGATTGATTCTAGTCTGACCATCAGGTGATGGTACCTAACGAGGACCAGTAGTTTTTCGTCCACTACGGCATGCTCGGGTCTCGGCGAATTCGAAATCTCCGAACTGACGGCCCGGACAGCCATCACCGTCTGGACGTCTCCGAACGATGAGATGCCCGCGGTCGCCGAGGTGGGAGGCGAAACGGGTGGCGCGCGGCGGACAGCCTCCCGGATGGTCCCGGAGCGGCCCTCGGTGGTAGAGCGGGCTTTGATTTTACCCACGCGTTGGACGAAGTGGAGGCGGAAAGGCGAGGGGCAGCAGGGGTGGTTTATTTCCCGGAAGATCGGGAAGTTGTTAAGATCGAGGGCGGGCTACGGGTGGCCTGCTTTTAGGCCTATTGGGTTAGGCCTATTTGGATGATTAAATTTAGGGCTTTTGGACAACCCTATAGTTGGCCGTATGATGCTGGCCACAATTCACGCAGGAGGGTTCTCTCCACTCACGGGTAAGGGGCATTCTCTGGTCCAATGTGGGACCAAGCATTTCCACGCGCAGGTCCGCATGACAGTTGGCGGCCGCGTGGCCGTATAACTGGCAGCGGGCACTGGACGCCACTGCCTTTCTTGTGTGGGGCCTCACTCCGGATACCAGGCCACACACCTATTAAGTTGGAAAGATGTTTTGGCTTCCTCTCGGTCCTTGGGACAGCGAGGACTAACCAGAGCGGAGAACCGTCGCGGCGGCAATCTGTGCACCGAGGTGGAAATCAGGCGCGGAAGTCTGTTTAATTTCACTATCGGGAAATCAGTTGGTATGCCCGGATAACGGCTTTGATCGCCTGCTCCTCCTCGAGGCGTATGTATGAAATTTGGACTTTGAGTCCACGAGGTATTTGTTGAGACTACGGAAAGTCTCAACATCAGGAGCGAAAATTTTTACGCCGTCGTCGGCAGTACGGACAGCTTTGCTGTAGTTTATCCGCAGACGGGTGCAGTCCGCGGATACTTTGAAATTTGCTGCGCAGAAAATGGGAGGGAGCAATTTGGACCTGGGAGGAGCTGCCGGCAGCGCAGATCTGGGAGAAAAGAATTGACAGTCACTGCCTGCGTGGAAGCGGAGACCGGATCCTGGGTGTCTGGTATTGTTGTTGGTGGGAGACCTTCGTGGCCGCAGTCGTGGATGTGTCAAATCCATCCCGATGGCTGGCGAGTCACGAGAAACTTTGCTTTTAGTGGCCTTACGAACGGCTTTCCTATTTTCCCTCAACTAATGTGAAGGGTGTGTCATCTTTAGGGGTTTGTCTGATTTAACCGATTGGGCTGAATCAGACTCAGGTGGAAACCGACTACGGTGGAGTCTGAGCTGGTTGACTCGTTGTCAGACAACAGGCGTTTATTCCTGGAGGAGGTTGGATCTACTGGAGCTAGCGCTCGTGGTCTGGCTCGTGGGTCGGGGATTGGTAGTCGAGCTCGAAGCTCGGCGAAGGGTGGCAGTTCGGACAAATTCAAGAGTCCTTTTCAGGGCATTCGTAGCCCATGTCGTTTAACGCTTTCGCGACGATATCCTAATTAAGGCATGAGTTATTTTTTCGCTTGGGCACCTCCCGCCTGTGGAACAGGGGACCCGTCCTCCATATTAAATAAAACTATCTAAAAATGTTTAACACTGTTCACTTTCTCAAAATAAACCAACTGAATTAATAAATTAAATTGAATTGATAAAACCACTATATATGATTATGAAAGAAATTAATTAAGTAATATTTTTAATAATAGTGATATGAAATAATTTTGATTTTACAATAATACAGCTCACGGAACCCGCTACCGCAGATCAAGGGTGCGCACCTCACTGACCGGGGAGCCGCACGGAAGCTACACGGATGAAACACTGCCTAGGGAGCGAATTATTTACACTTCCACTATTCACTATACCGTGCAAACAAACGGAACTAAATCCGGGGAACTAGCTAAATTTATTTTGGAAGTAAATTATGTTTGGTGACGCACTAAATAAAAACCGCGCGAAATATGCGCGCGAAAACAACAGCGGGCGCACAAGGCGGGAACGGTCGCTGGCGGCGATGAAGCGCCCTGTGCGAGCGGACGCGGTCGCAGGCGCGAGGCGGGCGGCGCGCCAGCCGGCGGCAGCCCGGCGGCGGCAACTCTTGAACGGCGGCGCGCGGTGGCAGCACGCGGACGGCGACCACGAGGTCGCTTAAATTACGTGAAGTGGGAACGCTACGGTGTCACAAACAACACGCTATACGGTTTCAATCGATTAACGTGATTAATCGATAGAAGAACCGTACCTTCACTACTTAATGAGCGTATTACGCCACTACTTCGTGAAAAAACTAAACCGAACGCGTCGATTACTCAAAGCGCAATTTTAATTCGTACGTGAAACAATTGCAATGGCACGATACCGTATAAAGTCCAGTGTGACAGGGCGCACGCGTCACTCTCGACCAACCAACCTGGGAACTGCGAATTACATTAAAACGGTCTTTTATACTGATTCGTTCACCGCCGGTGGAGGTTCGCGGCGGCTACGGATGGGGCTACGCACGGGGGGTGCAGTTACGATGCCCAATTACGGCGGGGAGCTCGAGCCGACCGGTCAGCAGCAAGAATATATCGATGATAGAAAAAAAAAAAAAAAAATTTTCTATCTCTCTAAACTCTGTTTTGACTCGTATCGACCGTCTGACTGACAATATTTCCATTTGATAGATAGATAAATGGAAAAAAAAAAAAAATAAAAATATATCGTTCATCGATATCGATATATTTATTATAAATATGTACGGACATCCCTAGGCGAGTGACAGCAGCGAGGCGGCAGCGGTGACAGTCGGGCAGTCGGGCGGAGCCCCGCGCGGCGGCGGCAGGGCGGGAGCAGAGCAGGAGCAGGGAGGAGGAGCCAGCCGTATTCCTGCGACGGCTCCGGGCGAGACGACGGCGCGACGGCGACGGCGATGGTGATGTTCTCCGCGCGGTTTCGAGCTCGGAGATCGCCGAGTTCGCGAATCAGCTCCGTGCATGCCGCAACGTGGAGGAAAAACTCCTCGTTCTAGTTAGGTACCATCACCTGATGGTCAGATTAGAGTCCATCTAAATGTCTACACCCGGGTGTAGCAGCTTTCCCCCTTTAGGTGGACGCCGCAAGCCGAAAAATATTACCCTTCTTTCGTTAAACGCGAACGGGTTATCCAATAACATTCTCGAACTGACGAAGTGTATGTCGGATTACGGTATCGACATTGCGCTAATTCAAGAAACGTTTTTAAAGCCAAATAGACCTAGAGCCTGTACTATCGCAGGCTACGTACAATTACGAACGGACAGGACGCACGCTAGTAGGGGGGGTACGGCCCTCTACTATAGCCGCTCGCTCCATTGTTGTCCCATAGATATTCCTCCGCTCATTAATATGGAAGCTACGGGCTGTAGACTGGCTATGACGGGTCATCGTACTCTCATCATAGTCTCCGTCTATTTACCGTCTCCAAAACCGTTGCACCGGCGCGACCTTAAAGCCCTCCTTGCCTTAGGGGATGCCGTCATCCTCTTTGGTGATTTTAATTGTAAAAATCCCAGATGGGGTTGTCCCGTACTAGATTACAATGGTGATAAACTCGATCGACTTCAAGACAGACTCGATTTCGAAATAATCGCGCCCCCGACTCATTTCCCCATAACGTAACACACAGGCCGTCCACAATAGATATCGCGCTGACTAAAGGTCGCCCTAATTTAAACCAAATCGAGACATTACATAAACTTACGTCCGACCATCGGCCAGTTTTGTTAAAATGGGTCCACCCGACGGCGGGAGAACCCACTCGTAAAATCACCGACTGGAAAGAGTGTCGACCGCGCTTGAAAAAATCGACACTCCGCCCCTTAACAGCATACCTGACAATATTCGCACGACAGACGAAATCGACTCAGCGATAGGTGCTCTTACCAACCACATCAGGACAGTGGTCGAAAATGCGAGCGGGAGGTTCCGGCATCCTCGGATCGTCGAAAGTTCCCGCCTGACATTCTCGAACTGATAAGAGCAAAGAACAAAGCTTTGCGCCGCGCGAGCATATCCCACTCAGAATATCGATCCAGAGCGCGAGCTCTCAACGCAGTAAAGCTCGCGTTCAGGAATTCAAATGAGTGTTGGAGCGACCTCATGGAGGAAATTAGGCCGTCACACAAAGCGTTCTGGTCGGTCACCAAAGCGCTCAAAACGGAGGGTATACCCTATTCCCCGCTCAAAGACTCGACGGTTCTACTGCCCTCGACGACGCGGAGGTAGCGGAGTGCCTTGCAGACTCTATCGAGACTCAATGCTCTCACGTCTCACCTCCGCACGACCCTGCTCATATTAGTCGCATCGAGGAAGAGGTTCTTCAAAAAAAACCTCCCTCGAACCGAAAGACGATCTGACGCCTGTCTCACTCAGCGAAGTCCAACTGCTGGTGAGATCGCTCAAGACCAGAAAGGCACCGGGCCTTGATGGCGTTAGTAATAAAGCAATTAAATGCTTTCCCCAACAACTATTAAGTCTACTGGTCGCGATTTTTAACGCGTGCCTTCAAAATTGTTACTTTCCTCCCGCCTGGAAAGAGGCGGAGGTAATAGGTATTCACAAACCAGGGAAGCCGCGCGACCTCCCTGCCAGTTATAGACCGATCAGCCTCCTGAGCGGTCTGGCCAAACTTTTCGAGAGAGTTCTTAAAACTCGTCTCAGTGATCACCTCCTCGGAAAAGGTCTTATCATTGATGAACAGTTCGGTTTTCGCCCCGCCCACTCCTGTCCGCAACAAGTCCTCCGCGTAGTAGAGTATATTTTGGAGGGCTTCAAAAATAAACAAAAAACCGTAGCTGTCTTCTTTGATGTAGCCAAGGCCTTCGATAGGGTATGGCACGCAGGTCTGGTCCATAAATTGTACTCACTCCAAGTACCAGATCGTCTAGTAATCATTATTCAAAATTATCTCACTAATAGACATTTCACGTTTAGGCATGAGCGTACTCACTCGACCCGACGCTTAATCAGAGCAGGAGTCCCTCAAGGCTCCGCCCTCTCTCTCCCCTGCTGTATTCCGCATACACCAACGACATACCGCGCCCGACGTCCGGCGTCCAACTCGCGCTTTTCGCAGACGACACCGCGCTTTATTACAAGAGTAGGAATAGAACCACCCTCCCTACCATCCGCCGCCTCCAGAGAGCCATTGATGAGTTAGATCAATGGTTCCGACTCTGGAGAATAGACGTAAATCCTGATAAGTCGGCAGCTATACAGTTCAAGTATAGCAAGGGTAGGAGTAACTTTGTTGTCGACTGGAACACTCCCAACTTAAAATGTTGAACGCGAGAATTCCGTGGCAACGGTCCTATAAATACTTAGGTGTCACGCTCGATAGAAACCTCCTCTTCCGGGAGCACATCGCGCGTGTTAGAAGACTGCGCTTTTCTACACGGCAAGGCTCGGAGCCATGCTCGGTAGGAAAAGCAAATTATCAAGACGCAATAAGCGTACTATATACAAAATGTGCATAAGGACGGTGATGACATACGCGTCACCAGTCTTCGCTCACGCCGCTCCGACTGCACTGGATAGGCTACAGGTTATACAAAATAAATTTTGTAGGTCAGCTACGGATGCACATTGGTGCGTCCGTAATTCAATTCTTCATAGGGACCTCGAACTCCCCACCTTATCAAAGTACATGAAGGACGCATCGAAGCGATTTTTCGACATCGCGGGATCACATCCCAATGCGCTTCTTCGAGCGGCGGTTGACTATCAGCCGCCGCCCCCACCACTCCGTAGGCCACGGAACGTACTGCTTGATCCACCTGACGCTCTTACAGCGGCAGTTGATATATGACGTCAACGACACGCATGACTGACTCAGAATAGGACAGTCCGTTGGTTAGGGCACAAACCTAAACTCCCTTACTCCACCCGGCCGCCGCAGACCGCTCCCGGCCGGGTAGGGAGGAAGGAACCGACCCGTGACGGTTCCCGGCGATATCCATGCCGAGACGACTCCCCTCAGGCGTCGTCCACGGTGCATGTCAAGCGCCGTCGGCACTCACATGTGTCGTCCGGCCGCGCTCGGTGAAACTATCATAGTCTCCGACTTGTCTAATGACTCGTCGTTTGACTACATAGCACAGCCGACCGCTAACTTCATTTTCAGGGGCTTTTTAGTGGGTTTCAGTCCCACACTACCCACGCGTACGGGCGGGGTGTGCAGGATAGACATTTTTGCCTCCTCCTCGTCGCTAGGGAATAAAAAAAAAAAAAATCAATATTGCGCAGTTCTTGACTCTAGCTGACATAAAAATGGTACATGTCTCCATCTATACGTTCTGTATTTGATACGAAAAACTTGAATGGTGTCGACTGTTTGCAATTTGCCTTTTTAACGTTTAGCTGAAGTAAAAATTTTGAAATCAAAGCGAATCGCAAGACAATTTTCTTTTAAGCACGAAGACCCAAATAAACTATACATAATGCGATGTCACTGTTGAAGTCACATTCGAAATCTATTTTTGAAGTGACAACAATTGTTTTTAATGAACAGAATAAAGTTTTGACATTTTGAATTGCTCTTATTAAAAGCGATTTATTCTATATCTTTGATTATAAATGCAAGTAAATAAATCATTTGAATGTTGTTAGTTTGTTAAATGGTTACATTATTGTAAGAGTTAATCTGGTTAATTATCTTCAGGTCCAGAGATATGGACTGCCGTTCGTGTAAAGGGCTCCTCTGAATCCTTCCACAGGTTCCAAAACCAATCTGTTACGGTCAACGACCTACTACAGATTACACAATAAGTGCAGTTCTATTCGATATCTGAAAATGTTGTTGCATGCAACTGGAATCGAGAACGGAATCGATATAGGGATCACGGTATACAGGTGATTGGACGATATAAAAAATTTGAAAACATAAAAATTAAAGGATCCATTCTATATCCACATGGGCGGAGTCTCGGGCGAAAGCTAGTTGTATACAAAAGTGGCCGCCACCCGCCGACTTCGCTGGCGTTATGTGTCATGAAATGAAATCAAAAAAAAAATGAGAAAGAGTGTATAGAATTCAAAGTACAAATAGCTTAAAACTATTTGCAAACAAAAGATATTGTTAGTAGCTATTAACTGCTGCCCGAAAGAAGAGAACCCTTTCTTCATTTTATGTATGTATATATATATATAGCTATATATGTATGTGTATATATATATAGGTTATAGACAGATTGAAAAAAATGTGAAATTACGTTTTTTGGTGGATTCGATTTCCATCAAAATTACGAAGTGAAAGACTTCAAAAGGCTGTTAGATATTGAAATTGATAGATATTGCTTGTAATCATACCGTAACACTCTCTGTTAGAAAACAGAGAGTGTTACGGTATGAATGGCAACTTACATGGCCACAGTTTTAAAAATAAATTATAATATTTTATACTTGAGTTTTGGCTGACTGATAAAATGACATTCAAACCGAAACGGCACTAGATCTTTCGGTGTCTGTTCAGCGTTACGGAACCACAGCGCTGGCGTGCAACACACGTTTGTCCGCTTTTCGTAGGGTTCCGTATTAAAGTGAAGGTGCTTATCACTTCGTCTGTTGCTTTCATCTATTTTATAAAGTTAAACTTTAAACAGGCAGTTGTTTTCAAGCACCGAAAAGCGATGTTAAAATACGTGTTGATTTGAAAGGTGCTAAAGGGACCCGAAAACGGTATAAGAAAGGGAACAACAGCGAAATCAGAACTAGAATCGAGAACCAAAATCGCTCGGTGTGACAAATTAAAGTATTCATTATAAGGGTAGCACGGTCACGAATGTTCTAATATAAATTCGTACACTCTTAACAATGCATATCTACTAAGCATGAGTATGTATAGGATTTGATATAAACGGCTTTTTAATATTTTTCGATTTCACTTTGTCATAATTTGAAATTAAATATATTCACGTATCATATTTACAAGCAAATGTCGGATTTGACAGCCAACGACTTAAGGAATCTACGAACTTTTCCATATATATTGTCACATACAAGGCCAACGGCCGGGTGCACCACGACCGCGCGAATTCAGTTCGCACCTGTCCCTCTTCCTAACATCTGTGACTCGTGAACGGCGATAAAGGCTATCGATTACAATGAAGGCAATATTGGACAATTACAGTTGGCCCGCGCGCGTAAAGGACAGTCTAATTCTGTTCGATTGAGATGAAGCGTCTTGAAGCGATTTCTTAGTTTCAAACATCTGCAGACATTTATATGTACATTTGATTTTATATATTTTAAATATCTCCTTTGGTATCATTCCTGTTTGTGTGCATGACTAATGTAGTGCTCTGTTTCTACAAATAAAAGTTTCGAATATAATCTTGAATTAATCGCTGTATTACAGTATAATTCTGACTTCAATATATATTGGAATTTATATTAGACTCAAAACTATAGGTTAGGATCTCGAAGTTAGGATCCCGACCAGTGGAGTACCTAGGGGAGCGCAGCGAGGCGTCCCGCAGGGTGCCACCCATTTAACGGTAACACCGAGTTCATCCGACCGCAATTTTTTTCATAAAGCATGCACAACGAAATATGAAACGTTGTTTATCATTAAAGTTTTCTTCAACTTAACAGTTTTATTTTAGGGTGTCGCTTCAAGTCCGCCCTGGTGACACTCAGGCTAACTACGCCACTGATCCCGACTACACTCGAGTCGCGGTCTATTCGTGTTTCGATAACGATGCCGGTTGACCTCAGCCCTCATTTTACATTTCTCCTCGATTTTTTCCCCAACTTTGTTTCATCCTTTGGCCTAACCATAAGTACCACTTGCACAATTTTTCTTTCGAAATCATTCATCCCGTATTAAAATCTCTCCTCTCTTTCTGAATGGGGTAAATTTATAATTTCCACATTCAACAGCATCTGAAAAGAAGGGGCGCAAGAGACAGTCAGACATTTGAGTCGTGCAGCATTATTTTTAGAATTTACCAAAAAAGAAAACAGCGGCAGCGGCCGACTAGCGGGAGAGCTAGCTGCCTTCGAACCGAAAGGTAACGGATTCAAAACCTGCACAGCGGAGGCCGAATCGAGCGAAGTTAAGCGTACCAAGCCGTCGGTTGCAGACGCCGCCCCCGCGCCGGCGACCGCGGCCGTCGGCAGCTCCCGGCACACGTGCGTCGGCGTCGAGGGCCGAGACTACCCATAAGGATCCTTAAAATAGGAATAGATGGGTTTGAGAAGGTATGCTACAGTAATGGGGCGACGAATAACGAACGACAATAACGCTCCGAATAACAATGTCCGACCGGGATGTCCAAAGCCGGCTATATACGAAGAAAAGCGGATGCGTGTGAAGTACGCGCGAGGACTACGTGATTATGCGGCGTCCCGCATCTCGACGAGGGCGCCGCGGTCGAGGACCACGGGCTCCCGCTCCCGCCCACGCTCGCGCGCCGGCACTGCCCGCGTGCGTTGCATTATTGAAGAGGCGCTAAGGGCGAGTCCTCCGCCCGGAGCAAACAAAGGCTACGCCGCGGGAGAATGTTCGCTCTCCCCGCTTTAATTGACTTTATTACTTGTTTTGTTTACTTTTAATCTGGCTTAAAACGACGCCTGTTTGCGGCCGCGCCACTACGTATTCGGCTGAAATGCTAGTTAAGCGTAAAGCTGAAAGATTTGAATTAGGATAAAGGTGCTTGCGGGTCTAGGGATCCCAAAAAACCTTAATGAAAAAACTGCTGAACCGTCGTGTAGTGGAATGTTTTCGCAATGTTTATTCGGTAAATTGTAAAATTCTAGAATGTACAATGTCAGTGACGCATATATAGTAGACAAATTTAATGATTAGTAATTATATTGCACTACTGACATTTTAAACTGTTTACAACTCCATTTCTTTTTCGTTTGCATCTAGATTGATATAGGTTGATTTGCAGACATTTAAAATCTTTTTTGGACAATGTTTTAGTTAAAAATTAATTTTTAAGAAAATGTAATATGCATTGTCTTTAGTAAAACATATATAATTCATTTTTTCTTGCATTACTTTTCAGTGCTTGATATAATCTCGATAAAATTGAGACGATGTATCGAAAATCAATAATGATTTGATTGTTAATTGCCCAAAAAAAAATTCCAAGTACCTGCAAGTGAACCTACATCACGGTTCACAAAATTTTAACAAACAATGATATTCTCCGAGCCTTTACGGGGACGTAATTAGGAATTTTAATACACAGGTTTTTAAGTTAATTATGTATGTGGCCTCTACGAGTTGACGAGTAGGCGGTGGTCGATGTTTTGTCAAAGAATTAAATTCTACCATACTATTTACTAAATCATAGTATTAAAAACAGTAAAATATCAACCATAGATATTTTACTGTTTTGTGCTGTAGAGGACGACGTGGCCGTACCGAAATGCGATAGAATTATTTGTAATATAATAATTCAGCCGTCGCTCAGACAGAAACAGCTTCGACTATTATCGAGATTGCGTTCGTGACTGTATCAAATCTTATTTACAGTTTCAAATTGGTGGAGTTTTTTTGATTCATAAAAATAGAAAAATTATTATTTTTGTGAAGTATATTGTAAGTGAAGTTAATTTTTCTCAGATTCAGGTTTATCACAAAAAAATAATCTTGTCAGTTTTTCTAACCACAGTAGCTATACAAAACACTAAACTAGTAGTAGAGAACGCTATAACTTTTTTTAAACAAATAATCTCCATATATACGCACACATGCACGCATGCACACACCTGTACGCATACATACGCAAACCAAGTGCGCGCGCATATACACACACGCCCGCACGCACATTCTAAATATTATATAGTCTACATATAATAAGAGTGTTGAACCGTCGCTTTTGTATACTAAAAATTTTTGCCAAAAACTGATTACGTATAATAAATATAGAAAGCGTATCAAAATAAATTAAGACTATTTTTAAAAATGTTTGTCTCTCTATTTAAATGCGTTAATGTCCAAGAATACTAGAGGATTTTTTTCTTTTACCTATAAATGCCCAATTTTCATTGGGCATTTATAGGTAACTTGAAAATTTACATAAAATCAATATGCATCCCGAAATCACTCTTGAGGATTCAATTTATTCGAACAACATCGGCTAACAGAAACAGGTTTTTAAAAATAAATTTCACGCTACGAAGTCACAGACTCAGCTATTCAATAGTATAAATTCTTACAATCGCTCTTGATTACAACACTTTAGAGCTCAGCTACATATACATATTGAATTAAACTTTAAAATTATGTTTAAAAATATAACATTTGGCACTTATCTCAGACCTGTATTTTATTTAATACGATATCACTAATTTTTTGATGTTTTATTGTAATAATATAACTATTTCAAAAATATGTCTCTCTTATATATAAAAACCCTACGAGTGTATTTCTAAATTTATCTTTCATTTGAAACTCTTCCAGTGTGTGACAGACAACGAGCAGATAATGATGCAACTCATTAGACGTAGCGATATCAATTATCGCTTTGAAGGCAAACACAGTTTAAAATTTTACTTGATAACGAAAAGTAGCACGGCCTGCATTATCGAATTATGTAATATATTTTTCATGTATTCACAATTTCGTAAAATGTTTTTAGCCAACGTAAAACTAGAAATAACATAAGAAAAATTTATCGTAAAACGTCTGCCAGCGACATCGGCGGCGACAAGCGGAAATGCAGCGAGTTCTTCTGACAGATCTGGTGGAATAGCACAATTGAAATACTTAAGGTTATTTTGTCACTTATATTTGATACCTATACATCGGTATTGTCGGTGGGCCACAGTCACGAGGCAACCTTAAAATCGGAAGGTACCAGGTTTGATGGCTAACCTCGGACCAATTGACCTATGACTTTTTAATTTGTGTAAAATTGAACCATCCGCTTCTACTTCAATGAGCTCGTCAAGACCATTATGGAAGGGCATTTCATTACTCTGAAGTGACAATAAGTACCTAATAACAGCATTTTGCAAGCTTTTGTTAATTTTGTACATGTTATTATAATATACATATTTATCAAAACGGTTAAACAATTAGTTTTATATAAACAATTGTCTGCCATATTGGAATCTTAACATAATCTGGTTGACCTACGAATTAAGCTGAAATCGTAGCTCGAAATGTTTCTGTGTCAAGTTCCGATTCAATCCGTCGAAAAGCATATATCCTTTAAAAGAGGAATCACCTCTATATTTTACATAACCATAAAATTAAAAAAAGACTCGCCGCGAATGCCATTGTAAGCATCGTGCATTCTTTCCATCATGAACATTAGCGGTATTTGGAACAAAGTTCCTTAATGCTGCTTGCAGGAAGCAATAGTTGGCACAAATCGTCACGTAAGTAAAAAACGTTATGCCGCCTCTCACTCTCGATTTGAGTGAACAGTACGAATATCTTGTCTGCCACGAATTGTGGAAAGAAACGAAATCTGTTTTAATAGACGAAGCAAAAAAAGGTATGTGAAGTTAATAAGAGAACAAATGTTAGTAAGGTAGATAATTAATGGTGCAGTGTCAAAGCAAGGAAAGTACTTGATGGAAAAAAACATGGCTGGATTTACTATATGCACAGGCCAGTCACAAAGTGCAAAGAAAGGGCAGTTTAAAAAGATAAGCTAAAAGAACCTCAAAGTACACTGCACTGAAATACCTGTATAGGGGTTCTAGTGACTGCATTTAGAATAAATGGGATATTCGATGACTGGTTTGAATTTCGCAGGGGTGACAGACAGGTATGTATAAATAACTTCGTCATGGCTTGGCATGGCATCATGGAGTTGTAGGAAATGACAACTAAAATGAATCATTCTCTAAAGAAAAGAGATATGAAAGTAAATGTCCGTAAGACTAAGGTGATGGTATTTTAAAGAGGCGAAATCACAACTAAATACGATATATGTACTACATACAGAAGATGAAAGAATCGAAGAAGAAAGGCTTTGTTTAATTGAGTAGTCACCTTACAAATGATGGTAAACATGTTAAAAATTTTGAAAGGAGAGGGAATGCGGGAAATAGATAGAATGGTGCCTTTCGCGCTATCATAAATAGTAAAAGTGTCTCAGGGCAAGCGCGTTTTACTATCCATAATGGGGTTCTAATCCCTACGCTTATGTACGGCAGTGAAAGTTGGATATAATGAAGAAAAATTAAAATAGAATCAATGCGGTGGGGATACGATCTCTTCGTAATATGTGTAAACTATCTCTGAAAGATATTTGTAGGAACAGTGATGTCAGAGAGCGGTGTTATTGGAAGGAAAATGTAGTGACTAGAAAAAGGAATGGTGCGATGGTTTGTCCATCTGCAAAAGATGAATGAAAGTAGATTTACAAACAAATTTATAGAGCGAATATCTGTGATGAAAATATCGGCAAAGGTCGCTTTAGAAAATCTTATGCAAGCTGAACTGATAGCATATTAAATATAAACAAATTTTAAACACTCGAAACCGACGAGTTTGCACGAAAAGATAGTAAAGATATTTAAAGATCATTACGATATGGAAATCTAGAGGCTCTGCCTACCCTTCTAGAAAACAGAAGTGAATTTATGTTATTATTATCATTTATGTTATAATACACCATTTATATATATTATATCAATTTTAAGTAAATGAATATATTTGTTTTGATTTATTTTGTATTTCAGATTTAATTACTCTCAAAAGTTGTTAATTTGTTTCAATTTTCCTGTTGTTTAATATAACAATATAAATCGAAAGAATTTCGTTCCAATAGGGTATCGTATGACATCTCTAGTTTTTTTTCTGTATTATGTCGCTTATTTCAAAACATGCACCCCATCATAGAATGTACGTAAAACAATATACTTATTGTAATAACTCAAATTTACCAAAAATTATACATTTACATTTGCTTGTTAAAATCACATTTTAAAATAAGAGCCCAATTACTAACCCATATTTTATAGAGTAAATGACCCATAAGAACTTATAGAATTTACAAATTGACCCATTTTACGGAAGTGACTTTATTGACTATAAAACGCTGTTGATATGACAGTGCACGTTGCCAGTGAGGATAAGCGGATGCTAGACTTAGCCGGTGTCGTTAACGAACTCAAAGTTGCTCAACGTGCGATAGAAGGAATGTGATTAAATTAACCGACGATCGGCCAACGATCGTGGGCCTGCTGATTCAGGTGGCGTACTGTGTCAAACTTTATATGTCTTTACTGAAGCTCCCGCAATCAAATTGAGGTGGTTTTACAGTATTTTAAGGAGCGAATGAACATTTGAGCCGCTAGGAGTAGGTTTTCACCGCTGCCCATGGACACTCGTAACATAGAGGAGTCACTAGTGCGTTGGGGACCTCTCAGAAAGGAATTCCTAGTTTCCGGTAGCCCATTCTCCTCTTCAGCAGATATTCCTATCTGATGGATGAGGAAATGGACCACGGAACTCTTCCTCACTGGACAGTGGAAACTGTTACTTCACTTCTGTATTCTATGAGAGTGTGGTATTGCACCTACCGAACCAGCCCATTTTTGTGCTACAACCGAATCGGCCATAGCATGGCGCTACCAGCACCAGATCCTCCACGCTAAACCAGTACGGGCAGAAGACTACCGTCGACGACCGTCACCGACACGGTAACGACATCGAGGATCAACTATTAGCATAGTTTCTGAGACTCAGCCCGTGAGAGGTTCAAATATGGCTATTTGTCTGTGACTAGGATTTAAAGCTGATGCCTTACAATTCTAAAATCGATGCTCTAGGTCTCAATCGTACGTCGTACAGATCTAGGCGGTAGGCGTCCATTAGTTTACGGTCGATAGCAAACCGCTTAAGATGACGACGATAAGATAGCAATTGAATTAACATGCATCCAGTGCTCGGTGTGCATGCTGAAATGCGCTCGAGACTATTCCGCTCGAATGCACTCGGACTCGTGTATGCGCTAATGCAAACTCAACTACGTCATGTGGCGTGTGAAACCGAGCAAATCCGTTAAGTAAATCTCCTATGTGTTATCACAGTAATAAAATGTCGCCGCTAAATGACACGTTTATAGTATGGAAAGTAATTAATACCTTTCAACATAACTTTACGAAACAAATAACAATTTCAATTTCACATTGAAAATGATTTACTTTAATAGGGTAGGTTATTTAAAAGAGTGCGACAGGGGCCTGACGTCCTGAATTAATAGGATAGAGGAATGAAAATGGTATCAGTTGCGTAATTATTAGTATTGCTCGATATTAAAATTAAAGTGTGATATTTTTTTGACAATATCGCAAGAAACCGGTACTTAGATAATTCTTTTAAAAATACCATATTTTATATTGAAGACTCTTCATTGGCAATATTTTTTTCATTTTTCGAAAACAATCAACATTTTCGCAATATTTTTATTTTTAAATCGGTCTTCACGTCTTACGACTCGCTCCGAATGTGAGCGACACTACTTGGTGTTGTTTGTACCGATATCATGACCAAAATATCAATTTTACATATCATCAGGCTTTTGTAGAATTATGAAAAAATTGTTTTAAAATTAGGAACAATTTATGATTTGTTTTCTTTTAATTTCATTTATATTATTCCTCGAATTCGTTTTCAATGTACACGAAGGTCATGTAGAGCACGAAAAGGGTGAATTTTGTGAATTGAAGATACTTCAGAGGAACGGTCGATCGAAGTCCAGTTCAAATACAATGAAAATAATTAATTTGCCACCTCTACAATCAATCTACATGACTACACATTGGCGACCGTAGTAAATTATTTGTATTAAATTCTATAGAGCGCGTCTACTCCGCCTAGTAGGTACAATGAACTAAATGTTTTCACACAAACCCTACACTCGTGCGCTCATGACGCGGGTGTCGATGCCTATGCCGATCACCGCAGCGTGCTCGTTACGATGCATTAACTACCGCTTAGACCGTAAAGCTCAACGCTTCAGACCGTTATTTTAATGGTTGTGATCTCTCTACTTTTTTATTGTTCGACCATTAATTTTATAGTTCCGTGTTGGAAAGTGTAGAAACGAAATGCTTTTGTTTAAACAATGATGTTTGTTTGTATATATATATATATTTGTGTGCGCGTGTGCGTGCATGCGCGCGTGCGTGCCTGTCTGTTTCCTTATTCTCGGTAACAAATACAAATTCAACTTAAAACTGACCTCTTAAAAATGCAGTTGTAGCATATAAGTAGTTGTGTATTCGCAGCAGTGCGTTGATGTGAATTATTATTTTTTTCGATATCCCAATCATATCTGGAGCAAATTAAATTTCAGACATTTGTTGTTTCACAAGACAATATATCATTGAATTTTTGATCGCAGATGACTTCTTTATTTGTACGCTATCATCAAACATATTAGTATATTGTACAGACAGACAAATGTATTTATAAAATGGTTCGTAAGGTTATGTACGTTCAAATAAAGTAGAAGCGCTTTCACAGCGGTCGACCTCTGGTCTTATAGTCTGACATTTCCTAAATCCACAGAATACGCTCGCGTAACGGGGAGTTTGAGTGGCTGGTGCGTGGTGATCGCGAAGTGTAACGTTACACAAGCGATATAGATATGCAATAAACAATGATTCCTATCGTTTTAATTACTGAGACGTTATCCTATTATATTTTTTATTATTAAAATTAATAAAATTGATTTGAAATTAATTAATTGACTTATTATAATACAATTATTATTGAAATATTCTAACAAAATAAATAACTATATTTTTATATTTTTGTGTTATTATATAAGTTTTATTATTGTTAAAGTGCCTCAGAGAATTAGAATCAGTGATTTATAACTAAATCGAAATATATATTTTATTTATATTATTATTATATTTGAAACAATAAGAAAAGTATATTGACTTTATTAACAAACTTTAATCTTTTTATTATATTATTACATATTTTCTTTATTAGTATTTATGGATTATAAATTTTAATATTAACTTAAATGTTTGACATTTACCGGACGTCCCTTGACGGTCAAAAGTTTTAAGTAATATTGCTAGAGAAAAGACAAAAGAGATTACTTCGCAATAGAAGAATCGAATGAAGGATACCTCAGCTTCAATCGTCAAGTCCACTACCAGGGACACGACCGATATAATTATAAAAATGAGGTGGTATTTGTACCATTCTAATCTATACTACTACATAAAACTAAAAGGTTTTTTAGTTGTTTCGTTGTAACTATTGACCTATACATCCGATCAAAATTAAATTTTGTATACATGTAAAAGAATACATCGGCTTTGTCGATAGGCTAAGTTTTAGTTAAGTGGTGGACTTCCAAAATGTATTGCGGGGGCGTCAATGGTAAAAAATGACACTTTCAAACTAAAGCTCCGAGAGACATGAAATTAAGTAATAATTTAAATTTTTCTAAGTTAAGGCTAACTACGATCAGAGTCTGGAAAATTTTAGTCAACGAAAGGAATGTGGGAGCGTTGAACATTTGCAATCACATATATAATGCCAATGATTGACATTTGTCTAAGCATCAATAAAAAACTACTGAATGTATTGATAGGAGAATTGGACTTGTAGATGGTTTTAAGATATTTAAACTCCAAATGTCCTTAAATTTCTTCTTATATACCTTCATAACTTATAACACCCAATGAAGTGGGCGGTTATGGCTGGCACGTTATAAATTCCACAAAAGAAACAAAGATAGAACACTACACTCACAAAGGGGACGAACGGTAAATACCAGAACTATATAAAACGTACCACCCGAATAGGTATGATATACATAGTCCCGTGCCGTAAAGAGGTCGCCGATGAGCGAGCGTCGAGCGAATACCGATGATGCCGGCCGAGCTCGGGCCGCCGAGGCACCGCCGGCGGCGCGCCGGACGCATTCCCGCCTCTTATCGCCGATATTGCATTCCAGAGTCTTCTCGAGCCGGCACGGACGCCTGCGGGGGCGAGGCCCGCGACGGACGCTGAGCCATCGCCGCATTGCGGGCGTGCCCACCTAGAAGCGCCATCTTTAATGGCCGCGGTGCATACATAAGCCGGGTACGAAAAAAGAAACAAAGCGAAGTGGGGGTCGCATTTCCATATGAAGGCTTCCGCATACCGCTGACTCAAAAAGAAGAGTTATTAACCAGTTACTGATTGGTTAATAAACCAGGTAAAATGAAATTATTGCTCTACTAAAATTATGAATTTGATCATATTAAATATTTTCGGGTGCACTGATGCCATAAAAGAAACAGAAATATTAAAAATATGGCATCTGTTTATCTACTATAGTTACTTTTAAAACTATTGAATTAATTTTAATATTTCATTATATTAAAAGTTAAATTTTTCAAGTAAACATATTACATTTGTTTATTGAAATCTATTCCGTAGCATTTCCGACTCGGAAGAAAATGCTACTCACACGCTGCAAAACAAACGCAACTGACATAGATATACTAGACACACAAAGACCAGTCGCTTTTAATTTTTATTAAATATGATTTAACGACACCGAATTAGACAGCCGTTTTCAATCGAAAACTATTTGCAGTAGTAAGTAATTAATTAAAAAATTGTCACGGTACATAAACTTTAGCGCGCGTGGTCGTGCCTCACACGCACGGACAAACATCAGACGTCTACGGAATTTTTGTCTTAAACAGTTTCTTTTAAACTAAACAGAATAAATGTTTTTTAATATCAAATGTGTCAACATGAGTGTTTTTCTTGATATACACGCATAAGGCATTTTACGTCCCGGAAATTGCCTGACATTGAAATGTTGAGGGTAGAGCACTAACTCAGACGCTTGGCGTAATGACGCATGTAAAATAGGTTTCGTTAAGATATGAAAAAAATGTCTTAAGCGTAGATAGATGTTTGTTGATGGAAAACCAGTGACATTAATTGCATTTAAGATTCAAAGGTAGCTTAGCAATCGCAAGGCAACACTATAACATCTACCTAATATTAGCGATCTGAACCCTCTGATTGTGTTTTTTTACGTATTGCATAAAATAGGCTTGCTAGCGCTATGTACAATTAGGGTATTTTAAAAAGTACATTATTTTATGCATAATTATTTCTCCGTGTGATTGTCATGTTATTATATTCAATATGAAAATGATACGGTTTCTATAAATGTCGGTAGGTAACCAATTAGGAAAAAGTTTATGACAAATTTGCTCAACAGGCGCTTCCATGATTACTAACTAAAACAACTGACTTGGTTTTACATGAGATTCCACAACTTTTAGTAGTGACAGAACTGCGTTGCGACACATTTTTTGTACATTTTACGGTTTTCATAAGTATCTTTAACTTCTCTAATCCCATTTTAATACGCAATAACATTTTATTTAGGTACTTTTTACTGGACCGATCTTAATTTTATAATATATTAATAATAATGAGCATCAGTATATTAAAATTAATTAGATGCATTTCTTTTTTCGACATCCATCTCATCGGACTAAAATCATCCCAGTGCTTTATGTTCACGTCGTCCTGCAGTCGACGTTCACAATTTGAGCTTTGCACTTGACGCTGTCGCCGAGGCAAAGCGACGCGACAGGCCCGACGTGCGCACAGGCAGACGCCGGAGCGGGCCCGTAGGTCTTTCAGCCCTTCCGGGTACGCTACAACGGCGACATATTGAATTTAATCTGTACCTTTCTGATTCGGTGCTAATGCGTAATCTTTTTAAACCATCTCAACGAGACGTAAACACACAACATTTTCGATTAAAAAATTCGATCCAGAATTCGTAGGTAACTTTTATGTTGAATAAGTATTTAAAAAATTTGTATCTCAACTGAGAGATAACATCATCCGTATGTATACGGCCATTCGACCGATAATAAGTAAAAATAAAAAAACAAAAGCTACTAGAATGTTTATGTATTTTAGTAGACTGAAGCATGCAATGTGATGATTCTAAGGCGTGAAAACTTGCAAACGGCAAAGTACGTTATTATCTTCTTTTGAAGTACGCATAACATGTTTTCTTTCAACATCAATTGATTCCGGATTCCCGCTGATTCCCCAATCCGGATTGTTATTTTCAAGAGATCCATTCGGTTTCTCTTATTGGGGACAATAAAAATAACAATTCCCACCTCGAAATAAAAATCCGTCGTCAGAAACCGACTTTCGGAGAGCTTTTCACCAATCACTCGCAGCCCTTTGCCCTCCGCTGAGGGTGATTTCCGGTTAATTCATTGGAGCCCTTTGGCGGGCGTTTGTTACAGAAGCCAGTAATGTCTAACAATAGTATATTTTGGACGCCCTAAAATGCTTCACAATAATGCCCATTGACTACCAAAGGGTCACAAAAAGGGCGCTGTCACAATTCGAAATGGTAGCCGCTAGATTCTATTTATACAGACCTAAGAAGGAAATAGAAAATGAGCCATCACGGGATGCCTGGCAGATGGAATCATCGAAACTGTTCTGTACAAAAAATATGTATGAAAGGAAGTTTTATTAAAGGGAATGAATATGGCATAATCAAACACAATATATTTAGAGTTTTTATTTGAAATATTTCGTACATATTAATTTAATACCGAATTTGAATATGTTCACTTGCGTCGACTACGATCAGCTGATTATGAAATGCAATTTTATCAGTGGTTCTTAAATTTATTTTTCATTTTATTGTTTTAAAGCGGGTTAAAATAATAAACTGAAAAGTAAATTTGCGAATTTCAGAGCCCCTCGCCTGCGAATTAGGTATATCACATGAGTTCTTATCGCAACTCAAGCCCCGCCCTCATTCGCCGGTCCACTCCTCGTCTATCCTCTCTCCTATCCTTCTATATTTTTTAAGTCGAGCCAGTCACGATCAAAGGGTAGAAAGTAATTTTTAAACGTTATTGTACGTTCATATTACAACGTTTATAGACCTTCAACGCTAGCAATCTTTATTTACCTTGTATCAAGATAAATTTTAAATGAAAATAACTTTTTGTGGACATCCAATGTAAATGAAACTAAGCCCATTTTCTGCTCCAGGCTAAGCTCTATGTACCCGTGATAACTGCATTAAAATCAGTATTCTTATATTGTCATTCTCTTTTCGTGCCTTCTATATTTTGATTCATACTTGCAATGTACAGACACACCGGGTTCTACTGTTTTATTTTATATGATTTACAAATACTACAAGAAATGAAAATTGAGTAGTTTCCTAATTTTTATAAGCTTTTGTTATTATTTAAGGTTCCGTATTTAAAGAGTGTTAATGGGATCCTATTACTAAGACTCCGCCGTCCGTCTGTCACCTTTTGAACCCAATAAGTAGGGACTTGAAATTTGCACATAATATGTAATACTATGTCGCTATATCAACAAATATTAAAATTAAAATGAAATCAAAAGTTAAAATGGGTTCCTCTAGAAAAAAATCGTATTTTTATTGACGTTTTTGCTCGATCTCCGTCTTTGTTCTTATTTTCAGGGTTCCATACCCAAAAAGCATCAATAAGTCTTTATCACTAAGGTTCTGCTGTTTGTCCATCGAACTGTCATAGGACAGAGGGGCTATATCTTTTAAACTATAATAAGTAGACCCTTGAAATTTTAACTAAGTGAGTATTATTACGACCTCTATAACAAAAAGTAATAAAAATAAAATAAATTTAAAAATTAAGAGGAGTCTCCATACAATATATATAATCGTTTTTCTGCGTTTTTGTTCGATCTTAAGGTCGAATTTATTTTATTTTATTTTTGGTATCCTATAGATCAGGTATGGGCAACCTTTGACATTTTGTGGGCCAAACTTTAGTGTGCAAATACGTTCGCGATCCGCGTTCAAAAGTAGGTGCATTTTAAAGTAGTGTTTATAATTTTTGCGATAGATATCAGTCATAAAATTTTTCAAAATGTCTCGCGGCCGGATCGAATCTTATCAAATCAGCGGGCCGGCTGTTTGACACATATGCTACAGGTGGTACGGACCTGTTTGTACGTGTCCCACTCGCACTTTTTTTAACTATCCTAAGTCTTTGAATCGAATACATGCGTTCGGTAGAAAGTAGATTTCATATTTACTGACACTTGAAACATACACAAAATATACACACAATGGTGTGTGTATATTTTCCACGCAAGCGCACATGTGTCTGTGAGCGTCGCTACGACAACAGCCGGTCGAATCCGTCACATTAGTCTTTCTCATTAAAAACATAAAACCTAAAATGGGATTCAGTTATAAGAGGGTTTTCATAAATAATTTTTAGGTTGCTTGAACAGTTTCAAATTTTAAGGAACTGTTTTCTACGAGACTTCAAAATTTCACGCAACATGCCTCGCATTTCCCAATGAATTTCGACAGAGAGTATTCAAGAAAACACTCTACGCCTTTATAATAGGCAGGCAACGCACTCGTGACTCCGCCGCCATGCGAGTGTCTATGGGCGGCGGTGACCGTCTAGTCACTAGTAGCCCGTATACTTAAGATTCCTATAAATACAAATTGAAGTTTTCCACTCAATTATCTTGAAAATCTAAATAGAAAAAGTTTTCTTCAACTTCAAAATATAGAATGCTTATAATTCACACATACATAAACAATTAGTGCTATTCAATCACGTTCAACTTCTATATTGATACTTACTTTGATATTGTTTTTTCTGTCTCATGAGTATAGTGTCCATACTATTTTATCTGATTAAACCTTATCCGTTCTACAGTTACAGAGTTTTACAGGAGCATTATTTAAAGAAGCCGACCATGCTGACCTGTAACCTCCACATCCTTTGCTTTTGTATATACTTATCTTATTTTCACAGACCTAGTCACAGATCGCTTTATTTTCTGAGAATCTAATCATAGATCTATAACTTTTCTTTATTCTACTATTAATTGTAAAACCCAAGAAAACCTTAATTATGCAGTTCCCCTAATTTTTTCGAATCAGCCAAAAAATTGAGGCAGTTCTCTCATTTGACAAATCAGAAGCATTCCGAATCATTCTAACAACACACGGTCAATATTTTCAAAAACCTACAAGTAGAAATCGTTTAACTTGTTCTGGCACAGCCTCTGTGCGGGCTAACGTGTGTAATCCAGAAATCATTACGGCCCAACTACAGCTATAGGATCGTCTGATGAGATATCCACATTCTTTAGCCGCATGAATAGTTTTCGCTTTAAAGGAGTTAATGCGACGCGTGCGCATGTATAATATGCATGATTTTACCTGGAGTGTGTGGGTAGTACTTTGTGAGTGTAGGTTGACGCGGGCACGCTCGTATAAAACTTGACGTTACTATTTACGAGCTTCACGTATGCACAATAATATTTAAATCGTATTATTTATTACAGTCCCTAAATGCACACACGTTTACGCCCACGTCATACATTCTGTACATGTACATATACGATTTCGATGTTATGGAATATCTATTGTAAACAATATTTAAAAAAGATTACTCACGAAGTCTTGAACACGTTATATCAGGTATCATCGCCTCAAGCAAATAGAGTGTGAGTTGGCAGCTGTTAACGAAGTGGTCGCCAATACGGCGGCGGCGTCCGAGCTAAATATGCTTTTACCTGAACTAAGAAACTGTTTACTCGTCGGTAAACTCGGCTATAGTTTAGTATACGAACTTGGTACTATTTCATTAGAATCAACTCTCTGGTTAGGCCACTGTCGCTCACGCACGAGCACAACCCGTGTAAAGGTCAGGCAGATGAACACGAGTCTCGTCTGACCCAGAAATTTTTATCAAACATCTTTCGCCGTGCAGATTTCCTCTGATGTTGTCTTTCACCGTTCAAATAATTTTACTACTGATGATTCGATGTGCGCGTGAGTTAGGAGAACAGCTGCAGCTGCACGCTGGTCGTACTAACCTGGATACCGCAGCGTCTTACTGGAACATGTTTAACTTTCAAGCTATCAATACCGTTTTACCGCATAACCTTTTAAGTAACAGGATCTACGCAATTATATATATATATATATATATATATATATATATACATATCTTTATTACAACGTTATGATCTGTTTACTATACCGACACCTGTCGGGTGATCCCTCGTGACTACACCTCGACTGCACTGAGCCCGAACTGTAATGACTTTCAGCCCTTCTGAAACCTCCTGAAACCCTTCGTCAGGTTTAATATTACCTCTGTATAAAGTTTCAACAAAATCCTTTGTCCGGATCAGCCGTGAAAAGGTTTTGTTATGCAACAGTAACTGATTATTGAATAGACGCAGTAAACACAACATTGTCCTTCAAGTTTTGATTTAATTTCATTAATATATATATTGAAATTTAATTAAAATAAATTACGTTATGAATGTCAAAATAATTGGTATGATAGCACATTCGTATCGCAAACTAAATTTGACTCCTACCCACACTGGTGGAGGATAATTTGCAAATAAGTTAATAAACAGTGTTTGATTTTAGGAGTTTTTCCGAATAGGTCAAAATCTAGTTAATAATTTTCTTTTCATACATCCTAGTCACTATTTAGTGGTGTTCAAGTTTTATAATCTTATGAGAAAATATTTTCCCCAAACCCATAACATTCTTCTTGAATTCAGAAGCCAAACCTACAAGGACTTCATAAAAGGCACCCTTGTAATTTTGACCTATCCGTCCGTCCTTAAGTATGTCACAGGCTTATGACTAACGTTTTTTGATGAATTCTGATGAAATTATATAGGCAAGCGTTTTATATAAACCGCCGTATAATGATATAGATTTCGAAAAAAATTGGAGGTATTTTTCCATACATACATCAAAAGGTGAAAAAATTTTACGGGCACTGGTTTGTGTGCAACATCATTAAATAGATATGTAAAGAAGCACTAAAGGCTTTTAAATAAGTTTCCTCTGATTTGTATGTTGTGCGTTTATTAGTTTCTAAAATCATGAAATTTTGGTCCACCATTTTAACTTTGATCATTAGCTTTTGAAAATCTAAAAAAGTGCAATGCAAGAGCGTTATAATTAAATGAAAAGAAAACTATTTCAAAAAGCCTGTTTTCAAGTTTTTGAAATCTACAATTTTCTATTGTCGTTCTAATAATACAAAATCACAGTTAATCACCGACCCTCAAATAGACACACATGTGGATTTTAATGCTATACCACTGAAATATTTGTATCCATACTATTTTAGTATTTTTTCAAATTTACTCAAAAGCGACACAAGTTTAATTTAAACTTACAGTAATAGCAAATTTCACGGTATTTTATTCATTATACAGAACCCTCGAAACGAAAATCCGATACTAACCTTGGCCGATTTTGCACATGTAAATTTCCTCATCACGCGTTAATTAAACAGTGAAAACGGATAACAATCGACACTGCAATGTACAAGTTACATCAACACCATTAGGCGCGCGCGCTAACATCAATATTTACAGAGTTTATACAATTTAGTTTCCAGAAGTAAACATAATTTCAGACGAATTTATGTTTCAATTCATTACAAGGATTTGCATATAACAACTATACCATACTTAACTAGCTACTTACACCTGTGATTCGGCCTTTGACGTTGAATTAATGCGAAAGCTCCTTTCCAATTTTCGCTCATTTTAAAGTTTGATTAATAGTTTCTAGGTAAAAGTGTGAGTATGATCACCCATGTATTTAAATTCGTTACAGTATTTCAAAACTTACGTATAGAAATTCACCTCTAATTTACGAAAAGTTGCTTTTTCAATGAGATCCAAACATTTCCTTCTTGAGTTCGTGTCAAAGAATACAGATTGTATGACATCAACTTCACAAATAATTGGGATACCCATACACACACTTATTGTTTATTTCTCTTGGAGGAAAAAATCGAAAATCTTGTGGAATACCTGTATATGCTTTAGCGACAAACATCTTTTAGTATCTTCAATGGATACAACTCGGCGAAGATCAGATATATTTTATCACATTTGATGTTATGATCACATACGATTTTTCTCGATAAAATATTCAACAGACACACTAAACATTTTGACATTTTTGATTTATATACCTATTTGTGAACAGAAACATTCTTTAAAACTCTAAATACCAAAAAAATTATTTATGTCTACAGATTTCAGTGAAGGATCTCGATGCTTACTGCATTGGCCGTCGTGTACGTTTTCCTAATTGATAAATAAAAAAATTTGGTTGCCTGTAAAGTCGGTATACGGGCGAAAGTTTTACGTGACAACGACTTTGAATGGTAAAATCATTTTAATGTGAATATTCATTCGTATAGTAGGAAGATGAAATAATAGTAACAATTTAAAACATTTATATACAAAGAATTATATTTAAAACATTAATTTATACAAAGAATCTCGCACTGAATTTCATATTAACAAAATTTTATTTTTACCTTTACACATACATACGTATTTATATACAAATATACATACAATAACCAATACATTTGCAAGCTATGCATAATTCTCTAGTGCTGCGCGCGCGGCAGACCGATCATGTTGAGTGGAGAGAGACGCAAGGCATTCGGCGACCCTCTCGTTCGGTGACTCATCGTTACGTTACCGAGCGTTACACTTTTCATAAGTGACTCCCAGCCGCAACCTAATTTAAGACGTTGTCACGTCAAAAAAGTTCGTTCTGCTAAACAGTTACATATCAGTAATGTATGAGGACTGAGGCAGACGGCCGCGGTCAAACATAGTACAGTCAGACGTGTATCGGGCAGACCGGTCAACTTAGACACTATCATTTTATTAATCAACATTTTTAGTCTCAATATTTATAACAAAAGTAGAAAAATAATACTGTGCAATAAATATACGACACCAACGACGTACGAAACGATACGAAGCTTCTTTGGAAGCGACAGGCGGCAGCGGCGGGAGGCGGCGCTCAGCACGCCGTCTCGGCGGGCGGGCGAGCAGGCGCAGGGCGGGGGCGCCGGCGGCCGTCGGCACCGACACCGACCCGTGTTGAGCCGTGGTGTGCGTCAATGACTCGCGCGCACGACGGCAGCTGCGACGACAGTGCAGCGGCGCCGCCGCGCTCGCGCCAGCGCCGTCCGCGCCAGCACGCGCGCACCACGCTCCAACGCTTCACGCTCGCCCACACCTGCGCCACGGTATAGAGTTGAACATCAGACGGCGACGCGAGCTCGTACACGGCAGCGCGAGCGTCGCGAAGATGCACTCACCTGCGGCTGACAGCCGACCACGATGAAAATGAAGACGCCCTGGAGCGCGTTGAGCAGGTCGGTGACGTACCACGTACTCGGGCCCGCCGACCGCCCACGACACCGTCGGCGGCCCACGTGACGCCCATCACCACCACGGCGCGCACACGCGACCCAACGCCGCGCGCTCCGACGTCGACTTGAGATCGTCGCGCGCCGCCACAGCCACGTCAGCTGGCGGGTCGTGGACACGAACAGCGCCAGGTTGACACACAACAGCACGCCCACCGGCCGAAGAAGTACGGGATCTCGGCGTCGCCGTAGAACCAACAGCGTTGCTTGGCGAAGCGCGGGCGCAACGCGACGGGCCCGGCCAGGTGGTCGACGAGCACGGCCGCGCCGGCCAGCGCCAGCAGCCCGCCCCATGCGTACGCGCAGTACACTCGCAGCCGGCACGCCTCCTGCCCGCGCTCCAGGCTCGTCGGCCGAAAGTCCCGGAAAGTCCACCAGATGTTGAAGCACATGGTGTTGAGCCAGAAGAACGCGGACAGGAACAGGAAGTGCATGCACACCGCTGCGCACACACACACGGACATGAGCCGAGCGCGCTTAGCCGCCGACTCGTTACGAGTACGTAATGTATGGATTATAATTACGAAACACTTAAAACAATAGACAGTGATTATATTATTCATTTCATTTACTACTAGTACATTATTAAATCATTTTATGTGGAATGTACTTATATATATATATATATATATATATATATATATATATATATATATATCTATCTAAAGAGTCAGTCAAATGAGACAATAGTCTTGTAAGGCCAGCTATAAAATAATTTTATCAATCAGTACTAAGGCGATGGCTCATTTAGGCCAACTTTACATTTGATTGTACTTTTCGTTGCGACATAAACATTTACTTCCCAATGTGAGTCAACTACCGATTCGTCACGTTGTCGCGATTCACCACGATCAGAACTTGAACAGTGTTTGATAAACAAAAACAAAGGCCTCCATTAAAACAGAAATGTGTAAGCAAAATAAAGAAAAACAAAAACCTTCGATCAACGAAATACCTTAATGATACGTATTGCGCTTGCACATTTGTGTGCTTGTAGAGGTATACATATTTGTACTCATGAGGTATAGCTTACAGCGTGCGTATGCAAAAATCTCTAGTATGTTTCTATTTCACTACCTCTTTGAAATAAGATCTCATAAAAATATTTGATTTAACTAATCTCCTTTTAATTTACTGTAGCCTATAATTAATATCATTGAACAAACATTAAGTTCGACGTTTTCGTGAAATATTTTTATAACTATAGTATCGCATTTGATAGTTTTAAGCTAAGGGTAACTATTCTAGAATATTTACATTTAATTATATTTACTTAACTATTTATTTTGCATTTATTCATTACTTGTAAACGAGTTCATTTTATCTATATATATATATATATATATATATGTGTGTGTGTGTGTGTGTGTGTGTGTGTGTGTGTGTGTGTGTGTGTGTGTGTGTGTGTGTGTGTGTGTGTGTGTGTGTGTGTGTGTGTGTGTGTGTGTGTGTGTGTGTGTGTGTGTGTGCGTGCATTGCGTGTGTGTGTGTGTGTATGGCGAATACGTATGTGAATAGGGACATCGAGGAAAACATGTTGTAGCCACGTCTATCCCCGAGGATCTTATTGCGGTGGGCACGATGAAAGTTCTGGACGACCAATCCAAATTTGAAAACAAACAGGCAGAATAGAAAATGTTACTGAGATCTTCCATGGACAACTTTTAATAGACTTTAATGTTTTAAAACAATACCTTAAAAGCAAAATCCTAACATTTGCTATAAAATGTAGGGTAGCATAATGTTTTATGTTTTATTGACAAGCGTTTTTACACGGTTCATTGAACATTATTTTTTATTTAAAATATATTTTTTGAACGTTGTGATGTCACAAAAGGTCGATCGGTTCGACCGAATAATTTGACACAAAAATCCCAAAACGTAAGAAGAGAAACCCGCGAGTTATTTCCGTCGACCTACCGCCATGTACTTTTTAACGAAGATTTGAACTAGATTCGAGGTGGAGTGAACCCTCCCACAACATTAAGGAATTTGAACCTTGGACCCTGCACCTAAAGCAGTGCGGGCGGGCTGAATATGGTAAAATACCATACTTTTTTGTTCCCTTCAGAAACGATTATACGGAAGGTATTAACGATACCTTTAGAACAACCGAGACCCTAACTGAGTTGCCAGCCGTTTCACGTCCTCGTCTGTAAGCTGATATTTACAGACGTGGCTGCAAACTATGGAAGGGCAATGGCATGCTGATTTGAAACAAGTAACTTTATATTTCGTGGCCTCCGCCAGCGAACAAATTATTTAGTAAGAGATTGAAGATTCCTTGATTTCGTGTTCTAAATTCTTCTATTCTTTCCTAATTTTGAATTTGCTTCATGTACATTAAATTGTATTTCCTTTTTTTTAGGTTTTACAGCTTTATCTTATTAAGAATAAATAACAATAATATTTCGATTTAACCTGAAATATCAGCTATTTGCAAAACATCTTATTGAACACTTACTATATAATTATTTATTAAATATATCATTACATCTGTGAGTGAAAGGCAACTAGCCACTAGTGTCATATAGTTCTGAAATTATCTAACCATGATCTATTAAATAGCCATTTATATGAAAATTTCTGGATTTTTATTCTTCAAGAACAAGATGGCGGATCACGTGCGTTATATTGGAAATACATTGTGACTTCATCCCTAACTACAATACATATCTCACCTTAACTAATGGGTTCCCTGGCTTAAGTTAATTGTACAGAGCGTAATATCTCCTAAACACACACAAAGCATACAATCGAGAACACAGTACCCTCTTCTCCGCAAAGTCGGCAGTCGAGCAGTGAGTGTTATCCTATCTAAAGGCCTAACCGCAGGGTGATATTTTAGTTCTGCGAGGGAGGAGAGTCAACAGTCGTTAGATGAAAATTAATTTAATAGCACTAAACGTTCAGAAGGAACCGAGTCCATAGCGGCCAACAAGCCTATGAGGCATCAGCGTCGCCGAGACGGTACTGTACTATAGATACGAGGGTGTTCGTCTGTTCATCTTTTGTTGCCCTTTCGCGGAAAATCTATTGAACCGATTTGAATAAAATTCGATAGGTACACGATTCACGGTCTGGAACATCACCTTTTTACAAAGATAACTTACAATTCCTAGGGTGATCGAAAACGTGTGTAACCATAGTTAAATAACACACTTGTTTATTAAATGGTTAAACACAAAATAATATACTTTTCTTTTTTGAATGAAACAAATAAATGTAATAATTATAGGCGTAACATGAGTTATTTTAAGACTAATGGATTGCGCCAGTACACATTGCTTGTGTAGCTAAATTCTGTGATAAGATCTGCAAATAAAAATAAACTTCGTCTACGTATAAAATGAAACGGATTTTTCAAAAGTTAAAAATAACGGAACGTATCGATATGAGACCCTGACCACCACACCACATAGAATCATTTGTTGATAGTTTTAGATATTTATTTTTGAATCCTATACTTATTTTTGATTTATTTTCATAAATCAAAATATAATAAAATAGCCAAGTATACGAGTGACGATTAGTAACAACGAATATGGTATATTAGTTGTGCCGGGCTGCCGGCGCGTGATAATTATGGGCCGGTACAGAAATAAAGTGATACGATGATTCAGATCCCTGACACGCCTTAACGTCTGTATCAATCACATCCCTCCACATAAACCGTTATATTAATGTCATTTTTTATACAAATTAAAATTAATTATTTGTCTTTGTCTCGCTGTCACGTCTGTGAAGCTAACATATGAAAAAAAGGATTTCTTTTGAATTCAATTTCAGCTACTACAATTACATCCAAAACTGCTTTAAGTCTTTATTTTGACGTAGCAAACTGAAATTTGTTACATGGATGTCCACTTTACCACCTATAGTTAATCGAAGATTGAACGGGACACATCAGTTAAATGAGTGATGACGTAACGAACAATCCTTTATTATATAAAGGTCTGTACTGTAACTAGTTGGTTCACAATGTTTGTACTATACAAGTGTTATAGGTGGTTCGGTTTCACGTAGCGCTCTGACGACCGTCAAATACGATTTATCTCATTTCGTGAGAACCATTCGCAAAAGTCATTCGGAGATTCATGACAATTCATTCCTTTTCTTTTCCATCCGAAAAAGTTGGTAAGACGTCGGAGAATTCGAATATCTATTGAAATATTCAAAGCGGTCACGGGCCGGAAGCGGCCGCCGGCGACCGACAAAGACCAGAGACGAGGCGCGGTGAGTCAGCAGCGGAGACGCGCCGAAAAGACTAGAGTACAGACCGCAAAATAGGTCTACTCGTTTTAGAAATGAGGAAAATAAACAAACGTGGAGACATCCGCGGGCAGGTGGACTCGAGTGAGGAACGGCGATTTTATTGGGCAGGAAAATCGATGTGCTAAATCAAATCAAATAATAATGTCTTTATTTAGTAGGTAATAGAATTACACTTGAAATACGTCATTATGGCATTCTATTGGTGTTAACATTGACCACCCATTCCGAATGCTGATTCACTTTTCGGTTTCGCTCATAGATACATGATAGATAGTCCATAAAACTAGGGCAACGTTTGAAAATTACATGAAACAGCCTGATAGTCGAGCAGTTCAGTCCCAAGGCTTTTTTCGTTAATATTTTCAGATGCGGCATGATAGCCCTTACCACATAACTTTTATTAAATGAAAGTTTTAAATTTGTGAAATTGCAAATTTGAATTTCAATTAGGATCTTATAATAAAAGCGCACACATTGCCCCTTAAATGATTTGCTAACTTTACTGAGTCCAGTTTCATGAACAGCAAGGCCATTCTTACGTCTAGTGTTAATATAATGAATGTCGGTCACTTTCATTTCGATTTTATATTTCTTTTGACATATACCAGGTTTTCGTATACGTATTGTGACGGTATTGCTAAATTTGGTTTTAACTCAATTATATTATACATAAGGTATAACGTTTTTAAAGGTTTTAATATTTAGGACAAGTTACACAACCAAAGTGATAATTTGCCAATTTAACAAATTAAAAACGTAAGAGAACTTTGCGCACAAAAACATCTAAGAGTCGGCTGGACACGGCAACCGACGAGCCGGAGCTAAAAATTTACGCTAATAACTTGAGCTTTATGACTTTAATTTTTTCATTTTTTCCGAAGATAAATAAATTAAAGATAGATTTGTTATTACTTTTTACAAGACGATTATTCTCGAACGAATAACCTATTTTGTAGCTGGGTGCGCACGGTTTGAAAAACTTTAATACGGATTAAATTTTATTTGTCCATCGGATAGTTTCGTGTTATTAAAAAAACGTAATTCAGAAAATAAGAGTATTTTGATGCGTAATTTTACTGAACCGATTACAATGAAGACCGAAGGTTCAAGGCATTGCTTTCGAAAGGAAATGATTTTAAACGAAGACCATGCGTGCAAGTACGAATTCATCGATGCATTTTTTCGACTTTATTCAGAATAAAACAATTGCGGGCAGCCGCAGCGGCCTCGATGACGATAACAGTGCTTATCCGGCCTGCGCCGAGCCGACGGAGACTTGAGATTCCAACCTATTAAATCCTAAATAAAATCGTTCGATCCGATTGGTCGATTTCAAATTCTTATCAATCGCCGGCCCACGGATCGGCTCTAATCATATACACGAGAACTGTATGAATCGGGTGTTTCTTCATGTGACAGAACATGTTTAGACGTGAAATGTATATTGCGGGGAACATTTGAAACACACGAAGGTGACGATATCTGATCGAGGTTCATTATCTAAGATCGGACAGCGCTATGCAACTATATTATTTTACCGGCAAGCGATTAGCGGATAACGAAAGCTGGACATCGTCGCTGTTTCGACGTGTCTTGGTAGAGTTTCGCCTTCGAGCGTCGAGTCGTACGCGCCTCCTCGTCGATCGGTTTCCTAAAATATTTCCGGTGCGCTAACAGACGCGGGTCGTTCACACTCTCGTGTTTGACATGTCGCTGCGTTTCACTCGTTTTCGATATGACATCTCGCTTCAAGCAATCGCACAGCACTAAATTGGAACCGAATCGGGGAACTAAACTCGATTACACGTCGGATTAAACCCATGCCTTTGCATCGTGGCCAACGAAACCGCACATAAGTCATTTGTAAATCTTCTAGGCGATGAAAACTGCAAAATGCTCGTTCGATTTCGTGCAGGTTTAGCGAGAATCAGACGAAAAGAAATTGGTAAAGAAAATCAAAAATAAAAGTTATTTTGGCTTTTGTTAATTATTGATTGATTTATAAAACTATGATTATAATAGTTTATGATTATGATTAACACGATGATGACGTCATCTCGCTCGAGCGATTTCTCCTTAAATACAATACAGATCGTCGTGCATTGCTCGTTGGCATCGCTCGGTGATCATTAAGGAGTTCAATTAAAATTCCGAATTGTTGTTAAATTAGCGTTTTGAATAAGAACCTGTGTCAACTTTATAATCATGCCGATAAGTTCTAATTTCAGAGTTAAGGACTCGGATCTTAAGCCCGCGCTGGCCGACGCGGGCTGAAGGCCGCTGACGACGACGACGGCCCCAATCCGGTTTAACTGGATTTAGAAAATTTGGAAAGTTTAGACTTTGTGCGGTCGGTTCGATATGTGGGTTTTATTAGAAATGAGTTTTGAAGGAACATATCGGCGCGTGTCGTCTGCGGGTCGACGTCCCGGGCGACACGGGAGCGTGGCGCGTCGTCGTTTAAATTATCGACTTTGCCGATCACATCGACCGTTTCCAGCCGCTGTACGTGCGCGGGTGAGTATGCGCCTGCGATGACGCGGTTTTGATGACGTTTCACCCGATCGCGGCCGAGTCGAATGGGGTTATTATTCTCAACTTAGCCCGTTTTGCGTAGTCGATTCCACTGTATAGCTCAACGTATGCCTGAACCGATCGCAACAAAGAGGGCGTTAGGCGCTCGCCTGCAACATGCATTAACATGCAGCATGCAACCCCCGCTGACCCTCGAAGCTGCCTCTCCACTACGAATCTCTATCCAAATGATTGAATATTGATTCCATGCTGCATGTTAATGCATGTTGCAACAAGCGTCTACTATGGATTTCCGCGAATTAACACCTCACACAATACAAGGGGCATTAAGATCATGATGGTGACCTAGGCGACTTAAAACATGCCATCAAGCAAAATCATCTTGAAAGCATATTTTGTAAAGCTATATAGTTTTATAGAGCTTCAATGACGACTTCAGTATTTTCTAGTTCGCTTTTAACACCATAAATGAATGCCGTTTTACTTGGTGCATTTACTACTATAATTTTTCCTTGTGACCGTTTACATGATCATGTTTACTGACCATTATAGGCTCAAAACTCCTATAAAAGTATAAAATAAGATAAAGTACACTGAGAAATAATTACTCGGTTACATAGACTTATAAACTTTATAAGTTTACATATTTCGGCCAGTACAATGTTGAACTCCTATATAAGAGCCAATATCAGGAGTATATACACTGAGAAGTACTCACACTAGTTATTGATATTTAAAAGAGCTTACAAGGTGACATTTATTGACCCTTATAAATGAAATAAGATTAGACTACGTTAATTCATTTAAATTCCTTCTTTGGTTTTACATTAATCTAAAAGCGAGTTCGTTAAATACCAGAAATCACTGTTGGTCAAAAATATCCATAAGCATAACTAAAGTCCATTCAAGGATTATTAATTGTGTCAAAACCAACGCACACCTTTAAATATTCCTATAACAAAACTGTATAATTTACGTCGATATCCTTTTGGCATTTCTAAACCCTTAATTTGGTAATCATGACGTGTTCTTCGCTTTTGACGCTTAGCGTTATACAACCGGTATCCTATTACAGCATTATAACGCATTTGAAAATGCTAGCTGAGAAATGACAGCCGCCTGAATATTTGCCAAGCGAAATTCTAACCGGAAACGTGACAGATTTCATAGAAGATTTATGTTTCCCCAGGAATGTACTAAATCAAAACTGACAATTCAACCGCATAACAATTTGCAATTTAACTGCTTCGACAGACATTAATGGAAAAGTTTGAAATAATCGACTGGTTCGAAATAATAGTTAATCCATCGATTGTGTTCCATCCACGACTGTACACAAACGAACTTATAAAAGTATTACTGAGCGCATATTAAATGTCATTTTTAACGACTTCAAAAAGGCGGAGGTTCTATGTTCGTCAGTATGTATTTTCTATGTGTATGACCAGCGATAATTTCGTCAATTATGGACCGATTTCTAATTTTTTTTTTGTCCGGAAGGATATACTCTTGAGATGGTCCCATCGTCACCAAGTCAGGATCTGATGATGGGATCCCAGGAAAATCGAGAGAAAGCCTCAAATATTATAGGTACATATATGTTTGAGCTCTTTTCAGTTGTTCAAGTTTTACGTATGGCAGTTATCATATACTGCTGAACCGATGACGGAAGCCACAGCACTCCTTAACTATTAGGAGTTAGGGGATAATACTGCGATTTGTCGCCAGAAACTATTCAATGGCTATTAATAAAACACAATATACACAGAATTAAAATTAAATACTTATTAATCTACCAACATATTTTACTTCATTTATATAATCTCAAGGTGACAATCAATATAAATGTAGGCGGGACCACTTGACGATAACAGCAGAAACGGAGGAATTAATTTAATGTTGAAGTGAATAAAAATGTAATCTGTGTGAATTGTAGACCTTTTATAATATAAAAAATAAGCATAATTTATGTGATTTGTATAAGAAGAATTTGGTATTTGCACTCTGATTGGAGTGTAAAAATGAAAAACCCTGGAATAACTATCGGTGAACAGTAAATTCGGGATAGAACTGCTTTCCACTTGTTCCGTACAGAAGATGACCGACCGTTTTTATTGACCGTGGCTTAATCTACAGATCTACATGTAAAGTAACTAATTAGATTATAAAATTATAATTATTCGATAACTAAAAATGTGAAATAAAATAATTGAAAAAAATAAAAACGCCTTCAAAAACAACTAATCAGTCGTTTTGAAGTCTGTTTAAACGATTATTTAAATAGGTTTTGAATTTGTGATTTTATTGTAAACCACTCGTGTTAAATTTTTAGCAATATTTGGATTAACATAATTATATTATCAGAATACTACTGCTTAAGTAGCATTTCAAATAAATAAGTATAAATGTTCTATGAATACAAATAGCCAATAAAGTGGGCTCTTTTCCGGCCTTGTAAGCGCTTATAAAGTCCTGATGGGACCATGGTTTGGGGATAATCAAAACTGATATTTGCTTCATGGCATGTAACGTCACAATAAAATGTACCTTCGCAATATTAAAACTAAGTATAATTTTCTTATTCGTGCACATCTGAAACAGAGCAAGCAGAAAGAGTACAGCGCCTCTGCCCTGCGAGCTGTCAACACCACAAACGCCGTTATCTCATATATGATTTTATTAAATGATTTATCATTAATTCGTTTAAATAAATCTGACAATCATTTAGACAATCTAAACCGACAATAAGCAAATGAAATAGTTTTCGCTGGCGCGCTCAGTTATTTCTACGGATTATTTATTTAATAATTGCAGTAATAGGTAGGCTACTTTGAAATCGTTTTATTTTATAGAACCGTTTGATTGAAGGACAAATCGGCGAATGCGAGTTGATTCGAATGATGGGTGGTCCTTGAAGTTTTTTACTGTTTCCATCATTTTATCATGACTATGAAAAGTTTCAAAAATTTATCGTCAGTCAATACAAAATCTTGTTTTTGATATTAGCATCTTCTAGATATGAGTTTAAAATACAACGAGCATAGATATGAAGGTCGACAGATTTCGATGAATTAATGAAAAATAGTTTACACAACTTAATACAACTTCTCAAAATCGAATAAACTCCCATTAATAAAACACAATTATTCTTAATAAAATAAGTGTTTTTGATGGCCATGTATAACTTAGTATTGTATCATATTAAATATATTGTATATGTATGTATAACAATATATTGTATACAATAATATTATTATCAAACCTGTGCTGTGCATAAGTCAATAAATTATAACAGTTTAATAATTTGTAAGTATGTATATTTATTAATGACTAACCTGTACGTACTGACTGCTGGCGAGTATTATTTTTTATATAGAATCAAGTCTGTTTCTATGTATGTTTCATTTATTTCAGATAAATCTTGTAAAGCAGATATATTTTTCTTCTGATACATCAACTCTTAAATCATTCAAAATATATTTATATTATATATTTCCGATATGGTTTACAAAAAGTTACAAAATCGTACCTTGAAAAAATAATCAATATTTCTCCATAGAGTATAATTTACCATTTCTTCTTATTTTTAAACATTATCAAAATAATGAAAAATACAATATATTTAATTATTTTCAAGCGTATATTTATATCGATATCGCCGCTATTGCAAAACAAACTACGAATTTAACTCCCATTTTCACCTTTGACGAAGGGATTCCAAGAAAACCTCGGCGTACTCTCCGGAACCTCTAGGAATATTTCCTCAAATTTCAAATCCCTACGCCCGGCCGTCGGGTCCGAGCGTTAGTGAATCGGTCAGGTCATAGGTACGTATAGATAAATAAATTAAATATGAAGACGTTTTATTCTTGGTGCATTAAATTTCTATAATATTATGATGAAATTTATATTTTCAGTGTTTATTACTGGCGTACGCCGGAAGCTAGCCTAGGCCGCAGGTATGTACGTTCGGGTCGTTTGCTGGCCCATTTACGTCTCAAGCTCGATCGACATGGGTCCGTCTGTCGCCCGTCAAAATTTATACCGACAAAAAAGACCGCTTCGGCGGCCGAGAGTCGACGTAATGCTGTACAGTTCTCGGAAGTCATCTTTATTTCTGATTTAAAAAAGCAGATAAATTAAATTTAAACAAATATTTAGCCGTCGCAAGCGAAGCGGGTTCAAAAAAGCTATGCTTGCCTATTAAATGAACAAATTTCAAAAGTCCCCGTACAGTGAAGTACCTAGCAGCGGCCGCGATACTAATTATTATAAAGTACGTGTGCGGGACTGCCGAAGTCGCGGTCGGCATGCATACGGCCCGGCGGGGCGGTGTAAGCGAATGCGGAGCCGTCATACTGACCGAGCGCGTAGCAAACGGGCGTCTCCGTCTGGATCGAGTCCCCGGCCAGCTGCGTGACCACCAGCAGGATGTCGCCCAGCAGCAGCGACGCCACGTACTGCGTCTGGCAGCGCCAGTGCAGCGCGCGGTGAGCCGCCGGCAGCAGCAGCCCGCCCGCCAGCGTCGCGGCCAGGAAGGCGGCGCCCACCGCCAGCGCGCAGCCGTACAGCACGTGCCGCCGCGAGCCGCCCTTGTCGACGCCCGCGCGCGCCGTTTGCGCCTCCCGCTCGCAGGCCAGCACGCGCGCGCCGCTTTCGTCGCGCACCATCTCCACGCAGTACTGGTGAGCGGACAGCTCCGCGCCGCCCAACACCAGGGCCCCGTCCGCGCGGAACGTGCCCGCCGCTAGGGCACCCACTATGTGATATCGTCCTTCCCCGCCGGCGGCGGCCAGCCCGCACCCACCGCGCTCGCGGTGCCGTTCAGCGCGGCCAGCTCGGCCTCCTCCGACGGTAACGCGGCGACGCACCGGCCGCCATCGAACACGCGGCGCGCCGGGCAGCACTTCGCGGGCGCCGATGCCGGCGACTCGCGCTCGACGTCCTCCGCGCACACCAGCACGGCGACGGCATCCGAGCAGTACCGTTCAGGTGGCAACGTCACGTTAAATTCGCGAACGAACAGAGAACCGGTAAAAGCGAAAGCGAAATAGGGCACCGCCGACGTCGCCAGCGGAGCCCAGGCGCGGGCAGGGGCCGCGCGCCCGCCCGCACTCTCAATGCGGCGGCAATTCGCCGTTTTTGAACCCTCGATCGGCGAGCGCATAGATGCGAGATATCCAGGGCGTTCGATATCGTCGTCGGGGCGGCGGTGCGGCACGACTCACTCCGCCCTCGTCCGCGGGCGGCGCCAGCGTCTCATTGGCAGAGCAGCACCTGAGCACGACGATCTCGGGCCGCACGCCGCCGCCGAGCTGCAAGCCACCACCACGAGCAACGTCGCCGCGAGCATCGCCCCGATCAAACGCGCGCGCTCATCGCGCACCACTAGCACTACGCGGAGCCCGCGGCGCGGCAGACATCGGCACCGCTCTCGCGTCGGCCGGCGACGGCGTCATACCACACGAGTTCGCGATACACGTGTCCGCGGCGTTGTGCGCGCGCAAAGTAACCTCTCTCCTTCGCTGCTGTGACCGAACTGTCGGTCGACGAGTGCAGCGTCGGCTGCCGAGCGGGGATGCGGGCCGAGCGCGCACGGGGGGCCGGGGAGGATCTAATAAAGCATTTCAATTTGCATCTTCCATTTTAATATGTAGTTTATACATCTATCTACATGTAAAAAATAAATAAACATATATATTTATTTCGTTTTATGCAATCTCAACTGTATGTCACGTAGCCTCCCTAATCTCTCATTGTTACTGATAAATATGCAATAATTTATTTTCTACCCTAAAACAATCACTGGATAAAATTTTCACCATAATAGGTGTCATTAGGTAAAAAGATCAGATTCGCGTATTGACCCTTCAAACTACAATGTTTACACGTTTTCATATGTAAAAATATTTCATTATTACTGTTATTTGATGGGCCATAGTATAAGTAAAAGGCAGTTTAAACATCGCTAATATCAGACCTAATCAGTAAACCTTTAAGCTTAAGCAATGATTTATTTTTGGTTTTATTTTATTCATTTAGGCAACAAACAATTATACACACCATAGCATACTATATTACAAAAAAAAATAATTTGCTAAACACGAAAGAACATTAGTATCATTACGACAACGTTAAATTTAAACATTATTCACGAATTGTAATGAAAGTTAACTGAATATCAAGTCCCCCGTCCTTTGGTTATTAAAAATATTTAGTATAGTGGAAAATAAGTCAAGTTTATTTAAAAATTAATTGTAATAACCTAAGAAGAAATACGGGCTCCTCAGAAAAAAATATTCTTTGCGTAATTAACGTGGCAAAAGGACATGTAAAATACGTCTTTCGAACAGGAAGAGGGATGTGAAATTAGGAAATGTCATTTTCTAGTCTAGTCTACAAAATCTCTTAATTAGATAAGATTCAAGTGTTTTGCATCGCTATTTAAATATTATTATTCATTTTCATAATTAGCCGTTATTGTTAGCAAAATAGTGAAATAAGATTTGTTAATACATAAAGAACATACATTGTAACTATTTATCATACTTTTATTACATGTACAAAAATGCTACGCTTGCACACCATTTTTGTTGTGTTTGGTCTGTTTACTTTGTAAATCTGTGTTGTGCTCAGAAGCACGTCGTCGATGTCAAGGAAATCCCGGTGAGATCGCTCCATTTATACATACATTGCATGAATATAACAACTAGATAAAGTACACTTCAAAGCATTCAATAAACACCGACCAAGTATACCAGATTCAAAAGCAATAACCAAGTGAACAATAAACGGGTTATTCGACACTCTAGATATATTCTCGCTATACCATTCCATAACCAAATAAAGCTATTGAGGTATATAGCCCGGCATTCTGAACTGTACATAGTTATTATACTTTTGAAATAAAGGTAATTCAAACTAATATCTAAATAGGTCAAAGGGATAATTACTGCTTTGTTTTAGCTGTAACAAGACCGGGATTTTCTAAATAAAATCTAAATGTTTAAGCAGTCTTAAAGGGTAAAATTAACATCATATTTGCTAATCCCATCAATTGTTATTAAAGATCGTATTGATGATAATCACATACACTTAACTTCCATTCTATATTTATGACACAACAAGGACTAAACGTATAAGACACAATATACTTATTTTAATAATAAACAACCACATAGCCTTAAACATTATCAGTATGGAAAGCTGATACTAATTTAAGATATCATACGAGTATAGATCTGTCTGTACTGAAGTATTGATCATCCAAGAGAACCGATACACTTAAACCGATGAAATAAAAATAATAAAACATATTTTATAAGCAGTGACAACCTACTAGGCTAACAATAATCACACGCGGAGGGGAGGAAGCACATTACAAGAAGATGAAATTCACAACGCCTTTTTATCACTTACTTAATCTAAATACGAATCTGGGCACCGAATATAATTATAGAAAAATTCATATTGTCTAGATCAGATCTTTCCTTCATAGATCATTTTCATATAGAACCCGATCGATCTGAACTAAAGAGTAAATACATGTATTCCTTTAATTCACATTTAATACTTATTAACATTGAGTACCTGCATATACATGAGTGTATACGTGTGTTTGTGTGTGTATGTATGGTATTTGTGTGCGCAAGTGTGTATATATGTATGTACATAGAATACAATAAAAATACCGAATGCACCGTCATATTCTAAACAGTAATAGATTTAGGCTAATATTATATAATGAATACTAAGCAATAGATATGATTAAGCTGTATGAAAGTAAATGAACTCATGCGTACCCTTAATTTAATTATAAACATATACATTTATTGCTTGTCACATACACTCAGTACTTATTAACACTATGTGGGTGTCTGTAAATACATAGACAATTAAAATACTGTATACACCGTCACGTATTAAATAGTAATAGATTAAGTCAATACTATAATATTAATACTAAAAGAATAAATGTATTATTTCACTAAACTAGGAAAAAGTGTGTAAATGCATGTAAATTAATTATAAACATACACATTTATTGCTTATTAACAATGAGTACTTAGGATTCTTATAACTCAAAATATATTACACATACAGAACATATTTTCACAAATCAAAGCAGTCACAAATAAATAAATAACATACCCTTAAGTTAACATTGCACAGTAATTATTAAAGGACTCCACTAAAGTTAATTATTATATTATTAAGCTTTTAATGCAAATTGATTAATATGATAACTTCCTGTAACTGTTAATTGTATAGGACTTGATATAATTAGAAGGTATAGCATTATCTTACTGAGCTATGACAATTGACTGGTAATATAATCATGATAATACCATTTTTCACCAACACAAAATGGAAAAAAGCTAATAATTACATAAATTATTATGTGACACAAATACCTCAAATAAATCTTAGAATAGTTTTTAAATTAGATTACTGTGCACCACGGGATAAAAGTCAGTAAATATATTACTATTTATTAAACTTTGTAGATTGATTGGTAATAATACTTACAAATACTGTTATATTAACAGTGGGTTAGGAAATCAATAAACAGGTGTTGTTATCTGATGGAGTTTTTGTGAATTCATTCATAGTATAACACAATCATTATAATAAACTAATTAGTGAGGCAACTCTTATGCTAGGATTATTAAACACTAAGATATACATTCCCGTATAATTAATCCACTATAAATTGAATGATAACATAATTCTTTTGATACTTTTATTAACCACCAAAACACTGACTAGTCAATAAGTAGGCATATTATCGTAAAAACTGCTTTGAATTGATTAGTAACACCATTTTAAGTTACTATTTTATCATAAGTTACTGCACAGCTACTTAATGTACTGTTACATAAATAAATTATTACAAGTTTGTTACTCTTACAAATTTCTTTATCTAGGAGCTGTTATAAACTTCACTATCGAGTAGGAAGGGTACATGTCATCAAAATAAAGGTAGCGGTAACTATCCTTACAGGACAACAACATCAGATAAATAAATTATTTGGGCTGACATTCGATTACAAAATGATTAGGAGAGACCTCGCAACATTTATCCAAAAAATCGAAATGACCACGTAATCAGGTTAGTCCTTGTTGACTACAACATAAAGTTACATACAGGAGAGACTCGCTCAAATAGGACATGAGCTATCGCACGTCAGGAACCAAGAAGAATTAATGAAAGAAGACAACATTGGCACAGAGCTAAGTAGGATTAAAAAGGACTGCAGATTAACTTTACAAATTCTTAGAGATGGACATTGAAAAATTGCACCGAGTGTAGAATATAAAGAATGTAATAGTAAAGGAAAAAACAAATTAGTAAAGAAGAATTTTGTTTGAGAAGTAATGGGCATAATCTACTTAACATAACTTCAAGGTCTACTACAGTAAAAGAAAGTTGGATGCACAAGTTAGATATGGGAAACTCAGGTAGACAAAACGTGAGCTATTACGATAGGAACCAAGAAGAATGAACTTTATTAGCTTAGAACAAATAAGAAATTAAAAAGGCTGCTGATGACGTTCATCAATTCTCAGAAACGTACACTAAAAATGTGCACCAAGCGAAGAATATGCAGAATGAAAGGACAACGGTAGAAATAAATTAAGAAAGAAGGATTTCTTTTGCAAAAACTGCACATCATCTGTTTAGCATTTCTTTAAGATTTTTTTTAACAGAAAGGAAAGTTAGATGCCCTAGTAACACATAGGAGACTCGTGTAGAAAAGACACACCATTTCAATGTGAACAAAGAAGAATGGACTGCATTAGATCAGAGGAAATCAGAAAAGCTTGGAGATAAACTTCATCAACTCTCTGAAATTGTCACTGAAGAATTTCTCCATGCGAGGAATATGAAGAATGAAAGAGTAACCGAAAAAATAAATTTGAAAAGGGAGAACTTATATCAGACGAACTGGACACCATCTACTTAACACCATTTCAATATCTAGCACAATAGAAAGAGAAGTTGGATGCCCTAATTACACATGGAAGACTCGTGTAAACAATGCATTATCTATTACAACAGGAACAAACAAGAATAGATCGTATTAGGTTAGAGTGAATCAGAAAAAATAAAATTGCTGCTGATGAACTTGATCAATTTCCAGGTGGTTACTAAAAGTCTAGTATCAAGTGAAGAAAATAATAGAATGCAAAGTTGACTAAAGAAATTAATTAGTAAAGAAGGATTTATTTTAAGGAGAGCTTAACACTATTTAACTCCGATTTAAGATTTCTTCAACAAAAAGGTGATTACTTGGAAGACATACTTAAACAAGACATGAACTGTTCATTACAACAGGGACCATAATGAATGGCCCACATTAGCACAGAGCAAACGTAGCGACTAAAAAAGCTGTGGATGAACTTTATCAACTTGCAGATATTGACATTGAAAACCGGCATCGCGCGAAGGAAATAAAGAATGAAAGATTAAAGGAAGATAAGAATTAGGAAAGAAGAATTTCTTTTAAGAAGACCTCGGCACCATCTAATGATATTGCTTTAAAATCAAATATAAAAAATAAGGCAGACCCTGTAGTTACACATGAGAGAATTGCAAAGACATGAATAAGCTATGTCAGTCGTAAGTATTAAAAATGGGCTGCACAAAATTAACAAGGTCGTGGCTGAACTTTATTGGCTTTCACAAACGGACACTAAAAATCTACACCAAGCGAAGGAAATGAAGAATAAATCGATCGTTCGAAGAAACTAATTAAGAATGAATTTCTTTTAAAGAATAGCTCATCATTTACTTGATTCCGCTTTAAGATCTACTACAACAGAAATGTAGTTATACTCGAGAGAATCGCTCAGACAAAACAGGAGTTTCTGTTAAATGAACTAAGAAAAATGAACGACATTATCAGAGAGCAAACTTGAAATTACAAAGATTGTGGATGATTTTTACCAATTCTCAAAAACGGACATTGAGAATATCTACTAAACTAAGAAAAAGAAGAAAGAAAGATTAACGGAAGAAAGACATTACTATAAGGATTACTTCCCAAACAAAATAAAAGCTCGCCATCATCTATTGAACACCGTCTTAAGATCTACTACAACAAAAAGAAAAAGTAGACATTCTAGTTACACATGAGAGCCTTGGGTAGACTGAGCTACTACAACAAGAACCAAGAATAAGGGCGACTGTAGTCGCCTGTAGTAGAGAGCAAGTACTCTAGTAGTACTCTACTGTAGTAAAGAGCAAAGCGGAAACTTAAATGGCTGTCATTGAAATTTGTCAACTTCTTAACGGACACTAAAAACTTCTTCACCAAGCTGAGAAAATAAACAATGAAAGATTGACTGAAGAAAAATTTAAGATCTCAGAAATTTAAGAAGACACCATCAACTCAACTCTGTTTTAAATTTTTCTACAATTGAAAGTTATTCACACTTGGGAGACTCGCTTGACAAAACAGTAGTTTTTCAACAGGAACCAAGAAGAATAAACAACATTAACATAGAGTACAGTAGAAATTAGAAAGGCTACAGGTGAACTGTTCCAACTGTCAAATATGGACGTCAAAGCCTGCACCAAGCAAAGGAAACGAACAAAAGAGAAATGGAAAGAATGTATCCTTCCCATTATATTTATTGACACACTATAGTATCTATTACCTATCCCTACTCCAGTTTCTGGCTAAAGGTTGCACGAATACCGGCTGGCTCTACATTTCCGTCACTCCTAATGCAAGGCACAATCTACACTCCCCTCATATAAGTACGCTCTCTTCGGTGTATCGGGACTTGTGCCTTTCAGTCATTGCGACTGGTTGAAGGATTGCGACTGGCTGAAGCTTGAGCGATGATGATGATGATAATGAAGAATCTCTTAATTCGATGTGATTATTTATAATTTTGTACAGAATTATAGTAACCAGATAAATACGTCTAGATCGTAATGTATGTACTCTGTCTCAATGTTCTTTCTCAATAACCAGTATAATCATATCCCGTACGGCAATCCAAAGAGACTAAGTATTTAGTTTTTACTTCCTCAATTCTGTCAATATCTGAGTCATAGTGTTTATGGTTCCGAACTCTGATACATTGAGAACGTATACGTTGAGTAGTAGCTTTAGTACTTTCTTTCTCTTGAAAGCTTTTCCTAGAGCACAGTACTTGAGTACTGGATCTAATAGCTTATTTCGTTCGCTGATATATTATCAATATCCTTATTGAAACGCAGTTTGGCGTCAGTAACGATGCCGATATGAAGAATGGAGATGATACGGTTAACGTCTTGACTGTCTATACTCTATAGTATAGACAGTCAAGACGTTAACAAGTGAAATGTCTTTACCTGGACTGTATTCCAGTCCAGGTAGTAAAGACATTTCACTTCGGGAAAATTATTGGGATAGTTCATAGTCTAAGAGATGTAATTTGAACTGACGAGTTGGGTTATTCTATTTACCGATTTGTGGTGATTGTCATGGACAGGACTGTTGTGTGTATCACGCGATACTCATAATGATATGAACATTGACAATCGTATTGACGACGTCAATTCATCGCACTTCTCGGATGAAACGATGGAAATCGAGGAAACAGACGAGGAAGAAGAAGATGATGATGAAAACACAATTAGGTCGATGATGGGCATGGACTCTGTGGGAGAACCATAGCAATAATAGATCAGCGACAATGTTTTATTTACAATGTTTCTCGACAAATTAAGTTTTCGACAACAGACGAACGTGGGTTAAACCTACTGGGGATACCACTTAAAAGAGAACCCATCTCGTACTTTACCTCAAAGGTGGTGCGAAAAGGAATTCCCGTTGCATGAGAGACAAAAACGTTACGACTTTTAGATATAGGTTATCTAAAAACAGTTTGTCACATAGAATTAAGTTATTTTACGTTTTTTGAAGGATCTTTTTAATGTACAAATTTGATAACCACTATTTTTTTTCGATAACAGCGACTGATAACGAGATATTTGCGAAAAACAGTATTTTGTGACCTTTGACCCTGAGTAACTTCTCGCGGCACACGGATCGATGAGACGTTTCGAATTTTGGTTAAATCCATAAGAAGAAAGGTCCTTGCAAAAGTCCAGCTATCTCCTAAATTTTCCGAAATTCGATCGTTTTAAACTGAAAACTTCTTTAGGAGCATTGAGCATTTTTGAGATGGGAAAAAACCATTAAATTCGCGACACTGTAATCGTTACCGACACCTCTGTGTACATATAATTGAAATGAAAAATTCAATTTTGTATATGTACAAAGAATCCCAATTAATTAAATTTCATGTATTTGTAAATTTACGTTTTAAGCAAAGGATTGCAATTTTTGTATGTATTAATTGTTTAAAATTTCACTCATGTTTATGTTTACAATTATAACTGATACATGAACAATTAATAGCTTGCCTGAAATTGAAAAATAATCAACAAATCATAGCAAATTTTATAAATTTAGCATTATTGTTTTTAATGTCTGAGTGCTCAATAATTAATTACTGACACTACATAATATTAATAACTAATAATTGATATTAAACATGGATCATATAAAATTAATGAAATTGTTTATTTTATAAAGTATCAAAAGTTTTGAGACATATAAAGAAATTAAAAATGATATTAAAAATATGCAATAAAACAATTAAAATATTAGAGACAAAAATTGAACATGAGATTAATAAATTCAAAAATATATTATTATACACTAGGCAAAAATTTTAGATAACCTTTTTACCCTTTAGTTATTTCTTATCTCAGTTTTTTTTTTTTTTAAATGAAAGTTCAATAAACGCATAAAAAATACTATAGTCTTTTTAATTTAATTTCAGCTCAATTTCACTTTCATTCAGTCAGTGCACTAGTGATTTATGTAATCTGTCTGTACTAATATAAAATCGCAAAAATTCTTGTAAACAAGTTTGGTAACTTATTACGTACTTACGCCTTCGTCTATAATTCTCTGGACTTTCATTTTTTTGGCGTGTATCTTTATAAAGTTCGCCATGATTGTCAAAATTTTATATTTTCTTGTTGATCTACTATTAAGGTATTGATATTTCTCACAGACTAATAAACTTGCACTACTACAGTGGTCCTAAAACAATACGTACAGCTTACAAGAATATTAATACCTTCATTGTATACCGTCAAGAAAATATAAGGGTTGAGATCGGCAATGTATCTATTCTGAGGTATTGCTATAGGCACAAAGTATATTCGCTAACAGAACTAAGAAAAGTAAATTCAGAGACAATGTACATTTGATCTTATACCAAAAAAAACTTTGTCCTGGTTACATAGATACGATCTATTATTATGGTAGGAACAATGTGACGTTGTTACTTAAGCGAAATTAAAATCATTTACTTAGTCTATGTGACGACTCAATACTGCCACTCTAGCTAGTCTACAACTACCGGTACATTGTCAAAACAAAAATTGACAATAAAAACCTAGCGCTAGAGGCTGTGTGCCATAAACGGCTCGCTAGTGGTAAAGTTTTATTGCCATCGTAGCTATAATTTTTTCTCAGTGTACAATCTTGTCGCCTCTATGGCTCGTTTGATCGCGCATTCTCCCAAAATGTAGTTTTTATTTTTTTTTAGCTTTATCGCTCGTTTGGGCAGTGATATATCAGAACTAATTAACTATTGCTTATCACCTTTGGCTTAGGAAATTTCCAACCTCCATTGTTTCTTGAATTGAGATTGTCGCAAATTGTTGTTATTTTAATAGCGTTTTACATAAACGCGTTAAAATAAATTTTATAAAAAAACCAAAGTGGATTTAACTTAACAGTTTAATTTTTTTGTTGTAAGCGACGACAAATAAACGCAAACCCTAAATACAGTTCATTTATTGACTCGTTTAGTGAGTAACAGAGAAACTAAGGAATGACTTTTAAATTATTCTATTCAATATTACTAGTATTACGACAGGTATTCAAAATGAGCTTTGAGGTTTCCTAAAAGATACAGTATTTTAGACGCAGTATAATTTTTTTATATAGTTTGGAAAAGCATCATTACTAAATACATATGTGTTTGTTGAAAATGGGTGTAGTTGGCGGAAACACATTAAATAACTTTCCACGTGTTTGACGATATACCTTTGGATTATAATTCAGGTCATATTTAGATATACCTGTTTTTAAAATTGTTTACTCTAGAAATGTAGATTTTTGATTTAACTATTAATTTTGAAGAAAAAAATATATTTGGGGGTCACAGTTAGTGATTAGTATTTACATGAGGGTGGCAAGTACGAAGTGTATTTATCATCAACAATATTTATTCATCGACACGACTGTCATCGTAATTATTAATTATACATTGATATAAACAATACATGTAATAATAATAATTGTTATTATAAACGTACTCTTACATAGTATTTTAGCACAAAAAATGATCCCAAATAAAATCATTTATTTCTGAAATAAGAAATTAGTTAAGTGCGATCAGCTCGTGTTCGATATAGCACTCTCATAGCTTTGTCTCTCTCAAAAGCTTTGCCATTAAAACGCTCTATTTTAATATTTACTGGAATTTTCAACTACATCTAAAATCTTCAATTGTTCTAAACAAGTTATTACAAAAAACACATTTTGCTAATTGAAAACTTGTTTAATGTCGAACCGCTTAAAGATTTTTATATAAACCACATGCCGTTACGCTCATAAATTACATTATGACAATGTAGTAAAATTGACGACATCTCTTGCGAGAAGTGCCAACGCAATAAAAACCCGCAAATACTTATAATACTGTTATGCTTTTTTAAGAGGAGCACTAAATAGTTTGTCTCCTGTCCTTTTACGAGAGCCATACCCTTCTAAACTCGCACCTAGTTCTGATATCCCTCTGCCAACTAGAATTCCTACTTTCCTATCTTATGCCTCTTAACCAACAGACACTTGCCTGCAACATGCATTAACATGCAGCATACAACCCACCGCTGACCCTCAAATCTGCCCCTTTACTACGAATCTCTATCCAAAGAATTGAATATTGATTCGAGAGGATTGATATATATAGGACATCTAAGTAAGTGTTAATTTTATAATTATCTTAGTCCGCTAATCGTTATATTGTTAATTGCTACGCACGTTTCATGCCAACCACGCATATCCTCAGGAAAATGCAGACAGTCACATCCACCAGGGTATAAAGAGTGTTAAAAACAACCGACAAATGCGGACCCAATTGCGTCAATTGAAACGCTGTCATGCAATATTTGCGTAACACATTAATTTTGTGACGATAATTATGACAATAAAATTAACACTTGCTTAGATATGATAGAAATTCGTAGTGGAGAGGCAGATTCGAGGGTCAGCGGTGGGTTGCATGCTGCATGTTAATGCATATTGTAGGCAAGCGTCTACTATGGATTTGCGCGAATTAACACCTCACACAATAGAATATCTCAACCAATACTATCCTCCTTTATCTCATTTATGAACAATAATAACATATAATTATAAATAAAATTGTGTACATATTTGTTCTGCTATATATGAATGTGTATATTATATAATTATGTAGAGATAAATAGTACCTTTTTAAATTCTTTATTTATTTAATTATTTTTTATCTGGCTTCCTTTATTTTCAACAACTTTGAAGGTTTCGTTTTTTTTTGTATTCTTTTCCTTATTTCGTAACGAGGAATTATTTTTATTTCATATGTACAGTGAAGCTGGCACGAGTATATAGTATCCAATATAATTGTCATTAATGAAGAAGTGAAGTGGAGGAAACTAGTTTGTCGAATCGCAACCCATTGCTTTCGAATCAGACAGCAACAACATTGTTTCCCAACCGATGTGCTTTCAACTTAAACCGTCCGCTCCGTAGGTACCTCGACGAGCTACTGGTACGTTTGTAGTGTCTGAATCATTTGTATCTCTTTGTTCGTCTGCTTAGTACATACCGAACTGACACTGGTGCACCGCTGGTGACAGGCCGCGCTTTGTAGTTGCCCCTTGTGTATTTATGTTACGTCGCCGTCCTGGGTATTTGGATTTAGCAAGGATTGGAAATGCATACCTCGAAATTGAGACAATTAAATATTAATTCCATGGGCGACTATTGAATTCATAGTATTTATTTCGTTGTTTTTTACATTGAAAGAAATATTAGATATAAAGACAAAAATTTTGACAAAAAAAAACCAACTCCAAAAATAAAACTATTCCAAAACAAATTAATACCTATGCACTAAAAGCAAAAAAATAATTGCGTATTATTCTACAACTTAATAATCAATTATTGTTATTTTTGGAGTCGGTGTCTATAGCTAAATGTATTATAGTGTTTCCTTGACTAACACAAAAATGACGATAATTGTAACTACATTATATTATCGTAATAATTTGATTGACTTTTAAGTAGTCTAATGTTTTTCATTTCATTTTACTTAGGAGAACTCTAATAAATAATGAAAATATTTTGGTCATTGTTTGTTATTCATAGGTATGTGTTGAGTTAAATTTGAAGTGGGTAGGTACCTATCTACCTTCTTGCGTGGTAAACACATAGATCGTACCTGCATATTGATGAGTAGAAAAGGTAAGTTGATTATTAAGTTGTAGAAGAATACGAAGTTATTTTTTTACTTTTTAGTGTTTATTAATTTGTTTTGCACCAAAAGCACCAGCTTTCAAACAAAAGAAGAATTATCAAAATTGGTTCACCCTGTCGAAAGTTCTGAGGTAGAATAATAAATAAAAAAAGTCGAATTGAGAACCTCCTCCTTCTTAATTTTGAAATCGGTTGAAAACAGTGATAATTGTTTAGATAAATATTTAATATGTTTCAGCGTAGCAAGCCTACTGTGTGGATACGGAGGACACTCTGGTGGAAATATTTATTTATAGTCCGAAATCTCAGAATATTTGACTTTTCAGAGTTTTCCAGACTTTTTCGGACTTAATAACATTTTAACCGTGAAAAAGTTTGAAAAACTCTAAAAGTCAATATTCTCTGAGGTTTCGGACTATAAATAAATATTTCCACCAGGGCAGTATTATTTTCCTTAAAAAGTTAACACTTAATCAATAATTTCAAGACATAATGAATTATCTATTACAAATGTTTTACAATCACTTATAATATGATTTCTTACCCGTCTATGGCTAAACCCAAAAGGAGGGTTGTGTGTATATCCATTGCAAAGTTCTCTCGTAATACTAAAGAAAAACTTAGTGTAATTAACTATAAGTTAATAGAATGGTCTTCATGACGCAAGCAATACTGGATGTACTAAAATTGCAACAAATCAAAATGGCGGATTTTTGCCACCAAATTCGACGCCTTTTAAAATTTTTTTTCTCTCAAACATATCGTGTAGGGCATACAAATGACATTTTAAGAGGCGCTCAGAAATAGACATACAACAAGTATGCTTAGAAATAATTTGAAATAACAAATAGCAATAAAATGGAATTACTACACTTTTTAATAACCATTTTTACCACACACTATTTCACTATTAATTTCCCAACGTCTTTCTCGACTGCGCAGTGTCTTTTTACCCAACAGCGTGACAGTAAAGAAAAGGTTATGTTTTTCACGCATATTTGGGTTTGTAATGTGTAGAATTCTTTGTGCCCTCGAAACAGCCAAACGGTTGAATGGATTTTCATTAATAAAGTATCTATCGATTTGTCTAGACTATGCAATGGCTATAGGCTAGGTATTGTCTTTATAGAACCAGGATATCGGTCGTAATATACAAAATGACCATAAAGGAAAGAAAATGCATACCACCATGTTGAGTGACGTATCATTGAATAGCGCTTTATAAATAAAAATTATATTTCTTAGACCTTTTTGCAGTAATAAATAGACTTGTGTATAAGAATTACCCAACCCAAAAATTTAATTAATAACATCAATAAAAGAAATTAATCAGGATAATTACAACGAGATATGACGCTGACATCACTAATTACGAAGAAAGCAAGAAACCTAACCTAACCTAACTCCACCCGGCCGCCGCTAACCGCCTCCGGCCGGGCAGGGGACAAGGAAACCGACCCGTGACGGTTTCCTGTGACATCCTATGCCGAGACGACTCCTTTCAGGCGTCGTCCATAGCGCATGAATTTGTCGTGTGCCGTCCGGCATAGTCGTTCAACTACATAGCATTGCCGACCCATCAATTTCATCTTCAGGACTTTTTTTGTAGATTTCCGCCCCACACTACCCACGCGCACGGGCGCGAGGGTGTGCGAGATAGACATTTTTTACCCCCTCCTCGCCGCAAGAGGGAAACAAAAGCAATTCCATTTTATTATAGAAACAGTATTAAAATTAATATATTAATAAAACCCGACTGCGTAGAAACAACCTAAAAAGACGGTAACAAGACGATGTAGGTAATAAAATTAATAAATTATCCCATCAAATACGATAAATACTTGCAGTCGGAGACATACACATAGCTAGAATCGCAGAAGTATAGAACACGAATCTGATGCGTCTGACTGCAAATATTTATTATATTTCAATGGATATTTATTACCTGTATCATTTTGTTTTCATATTTTCAGTTCACTTTTACACAGTCGGATTTTTTGATTTTATAATATTTTTTTTGGAGTCTATTTGTGTCATTTGAGATATTCTAATAATAAATAAAATTTCGATGTAAGTTTCTTAAATATTGCATAAGTTTTTTTTTAATAAATGACATTCGTTACTAAACAGCAAAACCATAAGACGACTTAGCGAAACGTTACACTTGACAAATATGTATCAAATTAATTAATTTATTTTGTGTGATAAAAAAACTCGATACACACATATTGATGCGGAGAGCGAATCGATCTCATAGTTATTTTCACCGAATTGATGACATCTTCGAAATGACGACCATAAACTCAAGCTGCAAGACTTCTCGATCCGAAATCATATCACGGGATATTGTTTTGACGCGCAACTCAGATTGTAATGCTACAAAATCGGAAACTTAGATTTGTTAGTGCACGCTAAAATGCAAATACCGAGGAGACTAAGAAAAGAAAAAATTTAACTAAACCGTATAAAAGCCTTATTTTAACAGTCATCCTGCGTTAAGTGTGAATAAAATCAAAAATATTTTTTAAATGTTTTCTTTAATAGGAATGCTTTTTATTTGCACTCAGAACGTTATAAAGAAAAGTTGCTTTACAAACATTATTTTATTTTTCAATTGGTCATTGACGACGCGTATGGTTATTAGAGAAATATAGCACAGACAGACAACGATACAGATAAAATATAGCTATAGATAAATTATTCCATCCGGGATCTTTTTAAAATGTTTAGAACGCGTAATGTTCACTATATAAAAAACGTACTATGTAGCTTTATGACAAATTCAATGAGTGGAGTGCATCGCGTATGACTCTAAACCAATCATAATAATTCGCACAAACGGACAAATCGCTTTACTGCATACCCTTGCTCCGCCTTAGGCTACATACATTCTTAGGCGATCTTAATTCTGACCTCTGTCCCAGTTTGGGTTCGATCTGGGTTCCGTTTTCAGTCCAGAATCTAGGCCGCTTTAGGTTTTGTTTCCAGCCTCTCGTTGATATAGATCTCTGTTCCCACCTTCTCTCCGAACCCAGCCTTGCACTCAATTCCAATACGTAATAAACAACTTGTACATATTTCTAGGAAAAATGCAGGTACAGCGAAATGTTCGATTACAGAAACATAAAACTTTTATGATGCAGCAAGTGTTACGTATGAAACTGTGAATTTCTTTAATATAATTCAAGAAATTTACCTTTTCTTTTCATCATCAACAAAAGGTGGTCGGTAATTTGCAAACATTTACCACTACCAGATTTAAAATTAAAAGCTTTAGGTGCCACGCGATGATCCAGCAAAATCCATGCAGTTAAACCATTGCGGTATAACCTCGAAAAAAATTTGATGCTTTACTGGAGGTATCTAGTGATTTGTCGGAATGGAATTGTACTACATCTCACAAATCTCATTCGCTTGCTTTAAGCATTCAAAATTATAGATTTATTTGCTCGGTAATAATTTGGTTCGATATTTTAAACGAAATCAATGCTTTGAGCAAAATGATGCAAAGCCCCACAATGAATACTCAAATCTGCATAAATTTGTTAAATAAGTTGATTGATAAGTTCACAGAATATCACACGGCTGAACACTTTGAAACGGTGATAACAGAAGCATCCAAAATAGCTCACGAACTCAACGTAGAAACAGATTTCCCACCAATAAATACAATTCGTCCAAGAAAAAAATGAACACAATTTCACTATGAACAAAATCAAATATAGAGTTTTATTTTAGAATCCTAGATCAGACAATAACTTCTTTAAAGGATAGATTCGACGAATTAAAAAACATTTACCGACGTATTTGACTTTTTTAGCAATAACTTCTAAGTCGTGAATTAGACATTGACGGTATTAATTTATTTAATCAAATCATTGCATTAAAGTTGCATTTTACAGAAAACCAGACTAGTGATCCACAAACCCTATTACAATACCTTTTTACCAATGACTTAATTTCAACATTTCCGAACACAGCAATAGCGCTAAGAATATTACATACTTACACAGCCGGTTTCAATTGCATCCGGTGAAAGATCCTTTTCAAAATTAAAAATGATCAAAAACTATTTAAGATCAACAATGCTCCAGCAAAGATTAAGTTATTTAGCTATCGTTTCAATGGAACATGAAATTTTAGACAGTTTGGATACAAGAAAGTTGATAGAAGATTTCGCAAATGTAAAGGCAAGAAGAGTTAAATCTTTGTGGATAAATATTTCAGTATATAGTTTTACACATCAGTAAACAAAAATAATAAGTACTTAATTATTTAAAATAAATCTTTTATCTTTGTTGTTTTTATTTTTCCCCGCTATAATGAGAAAACATTAATTATCCTTTTCTTGACAAAACTCAGAATAAGTAGTCAAAAGGGCGACATAATCGGTATTGCACGCGGGCAACGAAACAGCTATCGGCGGGCCTGCATAAAAGCACCAACGTTTCATCTTTACTTAGACGTTTTAACCAGAATTAGCACAGTCAAACGACTATTCTTCAAAATCGTACGTCTGATATATTTATCGGTTTTAGAATTATACAAAAACAAAACAAACAATATCTGTTCGACTGTCTGCAAAGTTCTGAATATGTTTGAACTCATCGAAATAGAAAAGCGTAGAAGTATTCCTACATAAATAAAATGACCAAACGAAATTGGCTTCGTAGTATGCGTGGCATACGACATTGATTTCGCCCCGTACAGATGTTCACCACGTGTCCCTATTCTTTCTCTTTCTGTCATCAACGAGCGTCTTCATTCTTTCTCTTCTGTTAAAAAATAACAGTGTCATTCGAAATTACACCTAAAAAAAGATAAGAATTAGATCCTTTGTAAGATATTTATTTCGTTTTATGAATGAAAACCATTCATAAAACCAAATTTAGGAATGAAAGTAAATCTGTTCGACATTATAATTCTATGCGTTTCTATTTCGATGTTTGAAGTCGATTAAAATGTCAATACAAACATAAAATTCAAACATTGTTGTATATATATAGAAATAGAATTGAGAGCCAAAACTCAAATATAAAATCCACCTTCACCGACACCTTTTAAGAATCGATTTCCAGTCACAATAATGTATGTATCGTCACCAAAAATTAATTTTACTGCGTGAGAATACAAAAATTACTTATCTCTAACTTTAGTAATTCTGAATTCGCATACCTATATCTACCTCAATTGTACCCTCGTCGATCTTTCAAATCGATTCCAAATCAGAAGGCCTAAATAAAATTTCTGCTTGATTTTATTTTCAAAAACCATGGACGCCCTATATGCTTTTATTCCTTTAATTATTACTTTACCTAAAAACATTTTTCAGAGGTCAACGTCCTAATATAAACAACCTACCCGAGTTTCACGTTTCACGTAAGCCATAATAATTACCGTAACGAACGAGTGGACGACATTTTAAATATACCTGACATTAATATATTAATATTTAGACATACAACCACTGCATATCTGCCTATGTGTATTTGTTACATTCCTTTTTCTTGTCATACACTCACTTAAAGTCATTAGGAAATAATCATTAATATTTAAATGCAGTTTCTGATTCGCCGTAAGCATGTCTTAGGAAAATCAAATTCCAAACTAATTAGACTAATATGAGGAAAAAATGTCAACGAAAAAGTTTCATATATCATATTTTATGATACCCATTAAAATGGAAAGCAATGAAGGATGTATGAAGAAAAACTGCGACATCATCTTTGGTAAATATCCAATCTAAAATGAATCTGTTACTTGTAATCTCACTTTTTAAGCAATTCACTGTTTTAAACACGTACATTACGCACCATTGGCGCAATTTTGACCTGCTTCTAAAATTAGGAGTTTCTATGTTTGTTTGATTTTCTTATGTACATTCAACGATAACTGTATCAATTGAGGATAGATTTAGTAAATTTTTTTTTTAAACTCAAAGTGGTCCCGTAGTCACCGAATGAGGTTCTGATGATGAAATCCCAAATAAATCGAGCGATGCCTTCAAATATTAGATGACTTATAGCGTGTGTCAGCTCCTTTTTTCAAAGCGTTTGCGTCTGGCAGTCATTTCATGCTGCTGAACTGGTGATGTAAGCCACAGCGCTCCTTAGCAGTTGAAAGTTAGGGAATAATATTGCGACTTGCTGGCTTGCATTGAAAAGTAGTTTCAATCAAGTAATTACAAAGTACTTTCCAACGGCGTAGCTAGGTTTTAGTTTTCAGTTTCGAGAAAAAAACCAATAAAAATGTGCATGAAATGTCATTATTGTTAATATAAAAAAGAGCGGGCGGGTGTTTGAACTCCAAAACCTCCCGCTACGCCCTTGCTAATGGTTATTAATAAGCCCCAATCTACACATTATTAAAATGAATTATTGATCTACCTACATATTTTCATTTATCCATAATATTCCAATGTGACAATCACATCGAACTCTATGGATGACGGTAGAATTATGTTCAATTAATGTAATATGAATGTGATCTGCATGAATTATAGATTTTTATTTTATAAAGAATATTTATATACTTTGTATAAGAATAATTTCGTAGTTAGGTATATTCCAACTACGACTGCAGAGTTAGGAATGATTACCAACGCTACCAGACAATAAATTCGGCATCGTAACTTCTTTTCCGCTTGCTCTGCACAAAAGTGAAAAAGCCTGGCCAATTATATTAGCCAGTGTTTAATGTGCATGCACAGTAGCTAGATAAATTATAAAGCTATAATTACTCGAAGCTAGAAAATATTACATAAAATAACGTTCGCAACAATTGAATATAAATCGCTTTCGAAAGCCTATTTAAATATTTATTTTTGGAGTCGGTTTTAGATAAAAACAAAGAAAAAATGTTAACATGAATATTAAACGTGAATTATCAAGTCAAAAAGATATCTTCTTTTTCTGAGAATTCTCAACTGCGGCCGATTTACCTTCAGCTGGAACTGACTCCAATAACATCTAATTATTTAAATAGGTTTTTGAAAGCTGTTTTTAATATTTTGGTCTCGTAGTTTCACATTCATACCAGTTTCAAGAGGATGAAACTTAACATTTTCGTATTGCCTTTTTGAACAAAAACTGTATGTATTCCTGACTTTTTACACAATAAATTTAAAACAATACTATTTATTCGATCATACGAGTAGCGACATCTAGTAGTCTATAGCAGAAATTTAACATGGGGTGACATGAAGTGAAAGACCATAACTTCTGACGATATCTCTTAAAACTGAATTTAAAAAGTTATAATTAAACCAAATACTACGATAATTACCTTCATATTTTATTAAACTAATCATTATAAAATGAAACTGGGACCTTTTATAAAGCTAAAATTGTATTCGTATATTTTTTTTCTTATAAATAGCGCCATCTAATAGTCAGTTGTAAAATTTAGACTACTGTAGAAATGGAGTGACGTTCGTTGCAACAGACCAGTCGGGAACACAATAAATGTCTCATAACCGAGTTTTAATTGTTTGAAATTAAAGTGGATGTTACAATACATTTCTACAAAATGTCCTAACATTTATCAAATTTCAGTAAGCAATCGTTTTTATTTAAGTACTTTTAACTAGTGGCTCTGATTCTGCCATTGACTTTTTCACAAATATTTATGTACGTTATAGCATTCGCATATTGTGAAGAATGTTCTAATCTAAGTCCTAAGGCTTATATTATTATTGTCTTACTACTTAATATATTACCTTTTCTTAAAGAGAATGTTTACGTCTTTGATATTGTTGTAAAGACTTTAAAACTGATGTCAAATAATGAAGACTGACGTGAGAGAATGACTCGTACTTAGCCAATTTCTAATGTGAAACATCTAATGCGGTGGGTCAGAGCGCTATTGGCATGGCGACGCACACATACACTGGCGCGTCGCGATGCTCACGTTCATGTACATTTTGTGTATGCTTCGAGTGTGCGAAATCTAATTTCTTATCAAACGCAAGTACTCGAATCAAAGACTTGCTTTTTTAAATTAATGGCAATTTATAAAAATCGAGAAACAAGACAATTTTCATTGCTTATCATAATTTTAAATTAAGTAATAATTTACTGCGAATTCATTAATATTGAATATAATACACAAAAGTAAAAGATTGAAAAATAACATTAAAAGACTGACCAAATTGCATTTCGCAATTAGCTGGTAGCAGGCGACCCTACTATATTTTAATTTTTATATTAAATTAATATGCATTTTTTCAATAAAGAACATTTAATTAAAAAAGTCTGAATATTTTGTTTGCAATCAACCTATATTCATTTCCTTTATTAAACAATCATTTTTATACAAAATGGTATTGACTTTTTTTTTTGTAGATTAAACAGGTACGCAAATAACATTTATTACAATCTTTTGGTGATAAAAAAATGAAATTCATAAGGCTGTGTTGTCATTTATTGTCTATCGGTGAGGTCATTTTGATTGTGAGTGGCGGGCGCGGGCGCCGGCTGGGTCGTAGACGAGGCGGTAGGTACCGGCGCGGGCGACGCTTGTCGAAGATGCTGCGGATGAGTCAAGTGCGCCACTACCACGTGCGGCGGCCGCGACGTCGGACCGCCCGCACCCGCAGCGCTTACTCCGCCTACGCCCGCACCCGCACCGCCCGCTTGCTGCGTTCGCGCCCTCCCCACGGCCAGTTGCTGCAGATGTAACGTGCGCAGCGCCTCGCCCGCGCTGCCGGCCGCAGCCCCCGGCGCCGCTTGTTGCAGAACCTTAAGCTGGTGGCGCGCCAGCGCCTGCTGCCGATACAGCTGCGTGGTACCGCTCGTACTCGCGCCTGCCACGCCACTCACACTACCACCTAAATCATAAACATATAAATAGATCTTTATTCTTTATTTTCAGTGAATTAGTTTTACAACTATATAACTAAATCTTACCTACCTACTTAGGTGAGGAACACGAATGAACTAAAGGTACCAAAAATTAAAATGTCAAGATCACACGTCGATTCTGTGATTTACATGTTTTCAAAGATTTTCATAGACATAAGTTAAGAAAAATAATTTTCTTTTACATTGGAAATTATGTTACAAATGTATACTAATGTTTACATAATGTAAATAATAGTAAATATAAAAGTAATATGAAATAAAATAATGCACACAGCGCGAGTAGGCGGCATAAAACGTTCAAATGGACTTTTATTGATATTTCTTTTCAATAAAATCGAATCATATGTTAGTTTACATACTCTTACTATAATGCTGTATAAAATCAAGCAAATACTTTAACTTTATTATGATATGTATTCACGCTCATTTTATTATCTTTTAATGGTACAATTTGGGCAGTTTTCAAAAAGATATGTGCACTTACAAGTCTAGAGTTCTAATATTATTGATTGCACCTTTGATAAGTGTAGCCACAGAGTGCGCAGCTACGACAATCCTTTGCGGAGCGTGATGTAACGTGGCAGAGGCGACGGTGGGCGTCGGCGCGGACGACGCTGCGGGCGGTTGGGCGGGCGGCGGCGTGGATGCGGCCACAGCCGTCGACTGCGATACAGTTGCGCTACCGCCTGCTTTTAACTTTTCCTTAGCGATACGTTCGGCCCGGCGCGTGGCCACTTCCATGGGGCTAGGGGGCTTGTCGTAGTCGACGCCGAGGTCGGCGAGCAGCGCCGCATGCTTGGCGTTATGCGGCGAGGGGTCCTCGTAGCGGCGCTTGGGCGCGCGTCGCCGCCGCTCGACCGCCTCGCGCATGCTCTCGATTCGTGCGAGCGGGGGGCGCGGTGCCGTTTCGTCGTGCCGAGGCTTACCCTTCTTCTGCTTGCGGTGGGCGCGATGATCATCAACGCACACGGCCTCGTATCGGTCGCGGCAAGCTCGGGCCGTGCGGTACACGCGCGCCACGTCGGCTACGAGGTCGGCGACCCACTCCCAGTTGGGTATATGCGCAGCTGGCGGCTCGGCCGATAATCTCTGTAAACGGAGACCCCGGCGCAGGACAGCGTCTTCAGCGGGTGTCCAATCGAGAGCGGGATGAGGATGCGGATGAGGCGCGTGCGGCGCATGCGTCGCGGCCACATGTGGATGATGTCGAAGTCGTGAACGCACGCGCGGCGCAGCGCGATCGAACAAGCTCGCCGGCGCCAGCGGTACACGCTGCAGGTGTCGCCGTGGACGCGGCGAGCGCGGCGTCCGTGGCGGGGGGCGGGCCGTGGGCGGCAGCAAGTCGCCGGGAGCGGCGCCGGGCCGGTATAGCGCACGGGTCCAACTCTCCATGTACACGTCGCCATCACCCTGGGGCGGAGTGGGTGGACACCACATCTGATGAAAGATTGAGTCAATTTAATTTTCTAATATACAACTTACAAAAATTTGTACCTCAGATTATTAAACCTTACGTTTTCGAATTCATAGAACTGTACATATTACGTACTAGAGACACCACATCAAATAATGGCCACAGCCTCATTCGGTACAAACAACGGTAGCACAGACCGTCAGCGAATTTTTTGAGATTTATAATTAACACAATTATTTTAAAGATTATAAGATTTTGCAAAACTTCAGCATCTATTTTCATATCTAAATCTGTACTGAAATCACATTTATGGCTCTCTTCGTTATATTTCAGAATTTGTGCTTAAAGATCTCTTAACTAATAAATAATCTATAGTAATGTGGCACACTACTGATAAGAGGCAGACATCTACAACAAATCCAGAACGTTGCTGATGTCTTTCCGAACAAAAAAAAAAACATTATTATTGTAATTGTGCGCAATAGTACGATGTATAGATAAGTATCACAATGTTCGAAATACAGAAGAAAATAAAACATTATGAAACAACGTGACCTGCATAACGGTCACTAATTCGTTAAATAACATATTACTTCTCAGTGTCTTATTATTTTAAGAGAATACTTCTTGCATACATATACACAAAACCTATATAACGATCTTGAAAACGGCTCTATTTCAATAAAATTTTGTGTTTTTATAAGGTTATACTTTTATCTACATATCAGGTGTCTTCCCTGAAAAACCGCGATTAAAAATATATTTTTGTAAACGTTACTTTACAGCGTCATCAAAGTAATTGCATTATTGCTATACTATTGCATCAGTGAGCTCAACACAACGTTCCCAACAGATGGCGCAACACAACATAAACTAGACAGGCGGCATTACGTGACATTATTAATGCGAGAATAAGTAGCAGATAAATTTTGTATATTATGTATTTAGTGTATGTACATTGTGTATCTAAATATTTGTTGAAAACGACCATAAGCCGCTTTCCCGAGGGAAGTCATCATATTTCCACGGCAAAGTCGAAAGACACTACGTAAATGGACAGATGCCCGGGTACTGTAATTGAAGTGACAAAAGCAAAGATCCTTTGAGTTGCAAGGTGATATCTACAACAGAAATAATTCGGCCAATACGTTCATGAATAATTCGAACGCTAAAAAATTAAGAAGTATATATTGTTTATATTAAAATTAACAATGATTGCAAGCAACATTTTGATTTTTTTACATAATAAAAATTAGATATTTATCTTATATGCAATGTGTGCATACTCACCGGCATCCGGTCGCGGCCCGCGTCAGTCAGCCAAACCTGCAACAAGCGAGGCACTCAGAGCGGCCGAGGGCCGGCGCACGCGCACCGCCCGCGCCATTTCGGCTCGGGTGATGCAGCTCTCCTAACTTCATACATCCACGCACTCACAACATTGTCAAGACGGTCGTTCTGGACGTTCGAAGTCCAATGAACAAGTATTTAGTTTTCCCGATGTGCTCTTTCGATCGACACGATACGAAACCTTAACGTAATAGCATTTAAATGTTCCGGCAGCTAAGCGATGTTAATATCTACAATAAACCTACACATACATACGCCGATCCTGGCTTATGCACGCCAAAGGTTTCATACATTTTTTTTACCGCTAAGAAGTACAATGACTGATGAAAAATTAACCGAAAAAACTTCAATTGAATGAAGTGTTGGCTGACTCCAATACTATCTAATCAAACTCAATAATAAAGACGCCCACACTTATAATAAATACATACGGGTAGATTGTGTATGAATGTTATTTTATTTTCCTCGTTAATGACTATAACAATTAATATTGGAGAAAACTCATTGAATTCAAGGAATTAAAGAAGCCACTGGACGTATTGCAACAGCGGAAGCTGTTACTTCACGTCTGCACTCTGCGAGTGTAATATCTCATTGGCGGAGTGGCCCCACTTTTGTGGTGTAACCAAGTTGCCCACGGCACGGCTCTACCACATATAAAGTTGATATCCCACTACATCCAATTTCAATGGATACAAAAGATCATAGAGCTAAAAGTGGACAGTCGGATATAGTAAAAGTATTTATTATTTTAAATAAATAAATTACATTAAAATAGAAATTCGCTAGATTATTATTATTATCACCATAAATATGGTAAAACTACGATATTTATGATGATGATAATAATAATGTGTTGTGTGCCCATATAAATAATAAACCAATTACAGTACTTGTATAAATAATAAACGAATTTACATAGGGAGCTATTAAATTTTGCATATTTCATAGTTTACTATGTTGCTGCCAGTTTACCTATTGATTAAGGTGAATCATTTTGTACTTACGAACTGTATTACGAAATCTATATTATTATTGGTAATTTTTATTTACTCCAGCGGTACGTAGTCGTCATATTCTAACGATCGTCATACAATATAACGGGCACTGGCACATTCTTTTTATAGTTTCCCAAAAATTATTTTAATTCTAATTTAATTTCATATTATTGATATATATTGATAACATAACACATAATAATTCATTTATTGAAATTCTTTTGACCACATTAAGCCTAAAATGAGTATACTTCTTAGTGTGTATGTATCACGCGCATACCAAAATTTCTTCCTCGATAGTCCTAGATAAGTATTACATCTGAAACCGGTTAAACCGTATTCTGCTCGGTTATTTCGTTACAGGACCGTCCGTCCATCGAAACAGATTGAAGGGAAGCGGGAAAAGACACTTCAATTTTGGAGATGCAAATCGGTTTTAGACCCTCGAGGGCCGGTAAGGGCCTCGGTAAGTGATCTCGTTGGAGTCCGTCGATTTGAATAGAACGAAATTACGTTTGTAACTTTTCTCCATTTTGCCGTGTACAGTCGATAGAGGTTTTCACGAGCGATAACTTATACTTGTAAAACTGTAGGCGAACCGCGTGTACACAGAATAAGTTGCGTACGCGCGTTTCTGATCTCACGCTAATCGCGGCCTGGCTCCGTTCGTAAATATACCGAAATCGAATTCTGCACAACTATATCTATATCCTTTTTTTTTACAGCGTTCTCTCGGGATAGTCTGCAAAAGAGTATCCATTACTATTTCCATAAATTCTAGACCTGATGCAGATAGATATCGCATTAAACAACCTCGTACCTAATATTATATGCAACTATGTAATAAACATACGTATATGCTTCTCAGCGACTTTTTTTATGTAAGCCAATAAATAATTTTCTCGTTTTCCTTCTAAAAATTGCTCTACCATACAGTACATTTTTACTCTTTTCTATTTCACCTGAATGTTTCACATGAGGATAGCCATTAACTTAATTTTAAGGCAAGAAAATGAATCAATTCCCTCAAGCCTTCCGAATAGTCTTTTACAAATCTGATAACGTCTTTAAATTGCGTTAAGTAAGAATTAATCTGCAGAAAAATAGATATATTCATAAAATGCATTTTATCAGCCTTAATAACGACAGCAAACTCTTTAAAACTACTCTTTTATTAACTGTATTTTATTTCTATTATTTGTTTTTATCGCGACTATAGCAATACATATCAAAGTGGGCATTTCAAGCATTTATCTATTACATTACCAAAATTGAGCAATAAACTCCTAGAAATAATGTAACTTGTATAAAGGCTCCTTCAATTTTTAATTAAACTTTATTATGGTTTTAATAGTGACTATAATAGTACATACTTCAAGTATCTTTCCATTGCAATTATTAAAAAACGCCAAAAAAAACCATTTGTGAGGAGGGGAAAACCCCTTTTAATTTATAATTTAATTTCATTTTTATTATTTGTTGTTATCACTGCAATAGGAGAATACACACTCTGAAAATTTCAACTGTCTGCCTACTACGGTTTATGAGATATAGCCCGCTGACGGACAGACCCAGACGAACAGCGGAAGTTTAATAATAGAGTCCCGTTCACATCCTTTGAGTACGAAACCCTATAAAATTATCGATTTGCCGAACTCCGAAATTTTGCCAGATAAGTACATTCGGGGCTTTGCGAAACATCTTAATGACATTTAAAGAAACAGCCGCGTGTCCAAACACATTCCTGTTTCCCTAAATTCAATTTCACCTTACTTACTTTTTAGATTAGAACATCTTAATAAATTATATCATTTGAGGTTGATCTTTGCCACTTGAAATTAAAATGTAAGTTTTATTCTCTTGTTTATTATATTTACCTATTGCATTCCATTTTACAGTTATTGTGATTTTCGGTTTGGAACCCTATTTTTCTAAATATGTTAGTAAGCCTACCAATAACATTTTGTACATAAATGGCATATTCTATCAATTCCGAAGCCTACTAAAAATCATTTCATTGTTTAACTCCCTAATAATTACATATTTATGTTACCCTGTTCATTATGCAATTTAAAAATGACTGTCTCGGCTTTACGAGTTTACCAGCTCAACTCTTATTACGGTAGCTATAAGCGATTTATTGTGATCCGTTTTCTAGAAGAAATGGAACTTATCTCCAAAGCTGGACTTCGTAGGAAAATGGTTTTAATAATTCAGATAACATTCTCGTGCATCAGAGTATTAATATCATGCGACACATACAACAGGTCATCTTCAAATTAATAAAAAATATTTACTATATATTCGGTTCCTAAGATAATAAATTTTCAATTTTGTGATCAATATTTCAATGCTTGTCTGTCACACGTTAAACGGTTCATCATTCTTAATGCTTATCAATGCAGCATCAAAAATGCAATATCTCATATAACTTTTTTATTGATTATGGCGATATGCCTTTGCAACAATAACTTGAATCTCCCGATAATTTTGGCAGCAATATCTATAAAATTAGTAGCTTCTAGATCATCCAGAATATGTTATCAGTAGGACGAATGCATACATATTTTATTGTGCAATTTCATACTTAAATATGTAATCAAGTTTAATATATGGCTTTTTTATCTTGAAAAAAAGCCAAAATTTTCGTTAAGAATGTGTGAAGTGAAAAGACCTTGGAATAAGCACTAAAACACAGACACTAAAGTAATTTATAAATGCGCCACTCACCTTATTTGATGCCAGTTAAGTTGTAACTCTGTTGAATTTGTCATTTATGTTATCTATGTATTCAAGAGTAAATGACTGATGTCAATGCACAACTCAAACTGTTGGGTCCACAGAGTTGAAATTTTGTACAGAGATTAGTATCATAATGTAAGTGAGCATAAAGAAAATATTTTCGGAAGGGGTAATACGGGTGAAATACTGTTGCCAAACCTACCATTTTAGTTGCTTATAAAAAAGTAAAAAACTAATCACATATTTTTTTATTAACCCTGATGGGGGTAGAATAAGGGGTGAAATGTATGGTGAATCGAAACCGTTAAAGCTATTGATGTCAAATACTATATTTTAGCAAACCATTATTTGGTCTCAGTCCCTGAATGAGACAAGAACAAAATCAAGTGTGGGAACAAAATTAGAACAGAGTGTGACAGGAGTCGGAATGAAAAGCAGTACTGAGATCAAAATCTAAAGCAAGACCGGGATCGAGAATGGAAGAAAAATCTCTTTAGACCGAGACAGAAGTCGGAATAGAGAGAAAGAAATTGACATCGAGAGTGGGGAGACCGGGATCAAAATCCCAGAACTAATGGCAATCGGGGTTTTGATTTCATGGGTGAGTAGAGCGATCTACTAGAGAAACGAATTCGTTTTGTGTCTATGTGGACGAAGCAGTGGGCAAAAGATAGTAATCTGATAAATCAATCTCGCGAAAACTGTACTTATACTAATCATAGTATAACAATTTTTTTCATGTGTATGTATTCTCTGTGCCACCAACAAACGTGATTTTAATATTATTACAGAATAATTACTGTGACTTTTTTATTTTCTGTAATCATCACTATTTTGTAGTAATGTACCATAGTTATGTAAATATGGCATTAAATTCAACATTAGAACTCGACCTTTCGTTCGATAATTTACAATACAAGATAAATTTATAATAGGAAAAATAAAAATCGCCAAAGCAAATGCTATGCTCCATATCAGCGTGGGCGTACGCGTGGAGCACTAGCGACGCTTATGTCAATCACCGCTCAATGCTCACCAGGTGTCACAGACGCTTTGCAAGCGAAAATATTTATTGTCTATGAACTCTATACTCACAACAATCACTTTAAAATACATTACACTCTATGAAATTTTCTAATAACAATCTATCAATTCTTAAGGCCCGTATTAATGAAGCACACTTAAGTGCAGCGTTCCATCTTGAGAGTGAAAAGAGTGGAACAGTTATAGTGCTGAAAATAATATGTCTCGTTCTCACGTTACTTGAGATGGCGCGTCATTCGGATGACGTTTATTAATACGGGGTTTGGTTAACGAGTTTTTTTTTCTTTTGATACCACCAGCCATTGGGTACAGGCATAACACCAGAAATATGGTTAATTTATAATTCATTAGATAGTAGATAGGTAGTCTGTTTACTGCAATAATTCGCCTTAGAAAACACCTGCATATATTAAAAATAAATTCAACTAGGGGGCCTTTCTTTTGTTGCACTATCGTTAATTTGGAAAGTAATATCAAAACGCATTAACTTAACAACAGCTAATAACCGGCATTCTTGTTTTAACAGATTTATATATCCTATCTCAGAATTAAACTCCTGAATTAAATTGTAACGAAAGCCAATTTGATTACAAAACATGGATCTTTACAAAAATATTCCGAAATTAATAAATCATTTGAGGTGTTTGATATTACTAAATTTGATAACATTTAATTAACAAGAACGCAATTTGTCTAAAAAAGTGAAAGTGCCTATCTATCTAACTTTGTTATGACATACAACTTACCCGCATCCAATCCCTAAGTCAGTAACGCATTTGGGTTCAACAATGTAAATAATATCTACCAGTAACCCAACAAAGACGTACTACATTCCCTCGAAACATTTTGTATTGTTAAAGTCGTTTGTATTCACACAAATGAACTATATCATTTAAATGAAGTGGCCTAAAAAAAGTTGTCAATTATTATTTTAAGTGCAATTTTACTATTTCCAATAATACCCTTTAAAAGAATAATAAATAATAAGTTATAATGCTGATTTAAACTTATTCACAATGTTGTTATAAACCAAACTTTTGATAGATCGTTAATGCAACAAAACTGCAATTAATTATTCCAGGTATTGGAAACTAGGCATTCTGCACGTTTACACACCGTTCACCTAAAACTATTACCAAGACTTAGAAACAATGACCCTTATTTTTTTGTTTACTTAAACATTCTTTCACCATTTGAACAATATTCAATTTATGTTAATTAGATCCGTGATTAATTCCTTATGCATAAACACATAATTCTACAAAAAAAAATTGCAATACACAATAGACTGCGTCAGAAATTAAAATTTTTTTTTTGTTGAGTAAATACACGTAAAAAGTTTCATTGTTAGATAAAAAAAAAACTTCCCAAAAGATGAGCTTGATATCTTGAAAACTGAGCTGGCGCATGGGGGGGTCCCCTTTCCCATTTAAAATACATTGAAAAAAAACTTTTTTCTTCATTTTCACTGTAAATCGTCGAAAAAAATTTTTTTTCAAATTTCCCTTCTTGTAATCTTGTAGGAAATTAAATTCTCTACAAAAATGGTCTCTTTTATTTTTTTGCTAAAACGCATAGGAAAAAAGTTACAGGGCTTTAAAAAACGAAAATTATAAAAAATCGAAAAAGTGCGAATCAATTTTTTTATTAAACAGAACAAAATCATTTTTTATTAAATTATTAGTAAATGTATTTTACAATTTTCAATTATACACTATTTAAACGTAGACAATAATTTTTTTTAAATATATTTAGTCAACATTATTTACTCTTCTCGACTGTTAAAGCTAAAAAAATTCTGTTTGTTACAATTTGAATATAATTTGATGTTGCTGAACAATTTTCCACAGATATTGTTTTGCTCTTCATCTTTAGTGGCGAACTGATTAAATTCTGAACTAGAGCAACCCTCTCTCAACAATATCGTTTACAACTTTGATATTTTTCAATACAGATAAACAAGATAAATAATTTGGATCATTTGGCCATTCTGTTGGGCTCAAATTGAGAAAATCAGTCGATAAATTAAGCTGTTGAAAAATATTAAAGATCTTTGTCACAAAATCACTTATCTCTTTCATTACACATTAAATCTAAATTTTACAATCAATTTCGAAGCGTTTTTTGATTCACGCTTTCTTTCGTTTTCGATGATTCGACCATCTTTAATTTTATATTATCTGACACAGAACTATCAAAAACAAACGCTGTAAGTTCCTCTGAAAGGTACCATAAATGTTTTGCAAATTTTTGGGAAGTTACTTGTGAGATTTTCGAATCAACGTGTTTGAACTTTATCAAATCTTTTAAAAGTTAAGGTCTTGGTTTGGAGCTTTGATCGCATTTGGACAACTGAACCAACCTTTTATTTTGTTATATTACCAACCTGTTATATTAAAATTTAGATTTAATGTGTAAGAAGAGATAAGTGATTTTGTGACAAAAGATCTTTAATATTTTTCAAACAGCTTAATTTATCGGCTGATTTTCTCAATTTGAGCAACAGAATGGCAAATGATCCAAATTATTTATCTTGTTTATCTGTATTGAAAATATCAAAGTTGTAAACGATATTGCGAGAGAGGGGTTGCTCTAGTTCGAAAATTTAATCAGTTCACTAAATGAAAACAAGAACAATATCTGTGGATTCAGCAACATCGTAAACTATATTCAAATTGTAACAAACAGAATTTT
>BGZK01002078.1:0-81163 GCA_005406025.1 Eumeta japonica
ATGTTATTGGCCTAAATTTATAGCATGAACAGCTTGCTTTTGCAGCATCAAAATTGTGTTGATATCGGCTATGTGACCCCATAACAAAATTCCATAGGTCATGAGACCATGATAAAAAAAAATATTCTCAAAAAATAAGTAGAATTATGTATTATATGTCAATTTTGTGTTCTCATAATGAAAAAAAAAATGCATTTCATTTGAACAAATTTATAAAGGCAAATTAACAAAGTAGCTATAAATAAATAAAATGAACAAAGTAGTAGAATGATCAGCCTGTTTACATTACTATATCCACAATTTATTACACAATAGTAGATCAGAGGACACTGAGTGTTAACAAAACTGTCAATAAAAAAGACAAACTTTATAATGTTAATGGCCCTGAAGTACATTACAACATGACCATTGACAAACTGTAACCTCTATTCAAGTGCTAAACCAATACATGCTCACTACATCCAATAAACTTAAAGGACAGACTGCAAGACATGTCATTTAAGAAGGTTGTTCTATTCAAATTGAAAAGGAATTATTTGCAGATAGTTTTAGGCTGTATTTTTTTTAGTTCCATACATCCTTAGCATTTTTGAAATTAATTTTCAGTACCCATAACATTCAGCAGAGGGCTGGTGAAAGCTAGTTTTTCATAAAATTAGGAAAGGCTGAAAATGTGAATGAAAAAATTCCATAAAAAATATTTTGAAACAATGATTCTCAAACAAATTATTTTATGTTGGGCTTCATTTCAAATAAATGAAATGTGTCGATGCCCAACAACAGCCTTTTCCTCAGCTATTACACCCATAGGTATTGATTTCAATTAATATCAAATAATAAGGTCTGAAGCCTCATAATCCTGCCAACCTTTTCAGCTTCATAAAAATCTATAGTATATAAATCATGTATTTTCATAGTACTTGCCTGACTATTAATACCTATTAGAGTATTTCTTTAACATATAATCATGAAATCTGGTTAGATTTACTAAGTACCATAGGATATGTAATGAAGAAGAGTGCTCATTAAATGAATAAACATTAATTCCCATGCTTTATGGCATCATAAGTGTTTAATGTTATTACAGTAGAATGCAAACTAAGAGGATTATTTCTAAACTATCTGAAAATGGAATAAAAATGCATTTATTTTGAATTTACTCACAATTATTATCAAAATTCCTATTCAAATGTATTATATAGGCTTACTATATACTGTTCTAAATTTGTTATTAAATTTAAATCTGTAAAACATATTCTTTTTTTATTCTAATAATTCTTAATAAGATCAAAATCGACAATTTTATAAATCTTGTCAATGGAAAAAGTTTGTTTATAATTTATTAAGTATGGAACCCTCAGCATATGAATGGAAGATGTTACATTTAATAATTAATGAACATAAACAATTATTGTGTTAGATATTAAATTGTAAAATAGCACAAGGTAACAAACTAGCCATCTATTACTAATTTCAAGTTGCATTTCATGGAACAGTGAATCTTAACATCAAGTTAAACATAAAATTTACATTAAGCACTTCCTTTGTTTAAAAACTATTTAAAACAAACTGTGATAAAAGAGATTACACACATGTAAGTGTAGTTCACTGTTATACTCATACATAAATTAATACAAGTCTAATACTATTAAATATACAATTCTAGTACAGTTGAGTCTCAATAAGTCTAAAACCTCCAAAACTCAAAAAATAAGTTTTGTTCCCTTCCCTTCAAACTCCAAAACCTGCATTACTCGAAATCTTTTTGTTAATCGAAATAATCACTGAGTCCCTATAAGCCATTTTTGTACATATTTTCCCTCTATAATTTGAAAAAATAAATAAGACCTTTGTATCTCCAACATGGACATAATTTATCTTAAAAGCTTTACAACTGTATTATTTGAACCTTCTTATCTCTATAGCTCAATGAAAAATAAGTTACAGACTTTAAGAATTTATGGACAATGTACACAATTATTTCTGAGAAAACAATTTAGGAGTACACAATAAATAGGATTACCAATTTAAGAAATGATAAAGGATTTCATGGCTGACTTGGTGTCATGTGTTTCATTTTAGACACATAATAGATTATTGATTTCATTTGTACATTAGCGAAGCAAATCATTTTAGTGCAGGGCATAGTGGCGCATTCGTTTGCAAAATTGTTTTAATATATAATTTTTTTTTTAAATGTCCGGGAGATCTCCCTGATTATAAAAGTGGAAGATGACACTTGATATCTTTTGACGTTATTGTTTAAACAACGAAAAACTATATAGCCTAGAAAAAAATACATTTTTTGCAATAAATTAATTTTTTTTATATTCTTTATCTTATTTCAAATGAAAAAAGTCCTCACACCCATCATCATATCTCACCCATTAATTGTTATGAATTTTTTAAAATTGAAAATCGCCGAAATTCTTAATTTTCTTTTTAAATAATACAACTTGAAAATTGAAATGTTATAACTTTTAATTTTTTATTAAAAATTTCAACCATATTAAACAAAATAGTGTAAACACATTTTGAAAATTTTGTTTATTTCTATGTTTTTTTATGTTATAACAATATGCTTCTTATGCACTTTTGAGAGAGAAGTATTTTATTTAGCTTTATTGGGAAGAGAGGGGAAGACTGTTGATGAAGCATGTAAAATTAATTACATTTGACGAACATTAGGAAAAGGAATAAACTTATCAAGAATTCCATGCACTTTGGATGCTTTAAAATACTTTAACTATTTTAAATACTTTACGATCTTCATTTCAGGCTTATATTTGGAGAAATTCAGATAAACTTCAATATGAACCCATAGATTTTTCTTGTTTTGGTTATGTTCTGTGTGATAACTTAATTAAGCCATTGTATTTAACAAAACCGCCATTACCTAATGATTTAGCAAAACCATGCAATTGTAGAAAAAAGTGTGCTTGTTCATGTCGAGAATTGAACTTGACATGTACAGCGTTATGCAGATGTTCAATTGAAACATACCTATTATGTGTGGTAATATCTATTATGTGTTAGTGTTATCTTTGTAATTTTTCTCACATTTTTCGAAATACAATTTAAAATATAGAGGGGGGGCATACTATTTCTGCTATTTTCAGAGCAATTCATTCCGAAAATATTCAATTAATATAAAAATTGCTTAGAAACCTTAAAGAGTTTTTAAAAGAACTGTCGAAATATGTGCCACAAGTTGACGTTTGCTGAAAAGAATATTTCTCAGCTTCTATAACATGTATAGAGTACCCCCTCTCGAAAAATTCCTTTTTATTAATCAATTACCAACCTAAGTAGTGGCTTATAGAAGACGCCTACACTATAAATTTCATCAATATACGTCTAGCGGTTTTTGAATAAAATGCCCATGATATATGAACGGATGGATGGACAGACATAAACATTTTTATGTGTAATTGCAACGGTTTTTGCGGCGCATGTCAGAATACAGATTTTTTCCTACTTACTTGACCTTATCGTTATATAATGGATAATTCACACTACATCTTTATAAATTATAGCCCATGTGTTATTCTGATGTGTAAGCTATATTATTGTAAAGTTTCATCAAAATCCATTCAGTAGTTTTTGCGCAAAAGAGTAACAAACATACATCCACACATCCATACATTCTTCCAAACTTGCGCATTTATAATATTAGTAGGAAGTAGGATATAGACGATTAACAAAATAAAAAGGTTGTCATCAATAGGTTCAATGGTTTTGATTTCTAATTTTCACATCAATAGCCAAAGGTTTTGATTTTCTATACAACATTTCAACCCTTATTTCACCCTTTAGAGCTACTTTGGCAAAAAATAATGCATATTATTTTTCATTTGTAACATATAGCTAAACTATAACGCTTTAAATTTTTTATATAAAAATTAACAATTATATGACTCTTTTCCATGTTACCTGAAATATAAATTTTGACAACAACAGCTTTAGTGTTTTCTATTTTCCATACATTATTTCACCCTTTATTTTACCTCCTTCAAGGTTAATTTAAAAAAAAACATTGTATGTAATTATTATTTTATTTTTGTAAATAACTAAAATGTGAAATTTTACATCTGTAGATCCAACAGTTTCGATTTTCCACATAACAAAATTACACCCTTTTCAGAGTCTTAGGGATCGAATTTACAAAAACCCTTTTTTTTAGTGCTTGCTTTATAATAGTAAGATCTAAACAAAATTTCATGCTTCTAGAGCCAGCGGTTTCGGAGAGAGTTGATCGAGCAGTCAGTCAACTAGTCAGTTTCTTCTTTTATATATACATGGCTTAATTTACATTGGCATGCATGTGTATCTGTAGAACTAAATAAACAAATTATCTGTCTATTAATCACAAAAAATATTTTTTCTTGGATACAGTGTGTGTACACAACTAGACATGAGTGAAAAAAACCTAAGTCATGAGACTCACCATGTTTCTAACTCAATTATAATAATTTTTAAGTTTGAAATTGAAAAAATACTGGTGTACTAGATATTGTCAATGAAAAGACCAGGAACATTATTGGAACAATAAAATATTGCATTAAGTATGCCTGGATTAAAACTGTCACATGTATGTAACTTCGGTCATAATTCATAATAGTGACCAGAGATTTTCATACCTGCCTTCATAGGCAGTCCAGTTTGCAATGTTGCAATGATATTATTTGGAAATTATATTATTGCAGTACTAAATTTTAGAATAAAAATTCATGAAGAATGTTATTGGTATTATAATTGTATTCTGATAATTTGTGTCAATACAAATATATTGTGTCCATATTTAAATATTAGTGTTGTGCATACTCTAAAATTAATGTATTTCCTTTCATCATACAGATATTTTCTTTCATAATGGATATATTCTTCATAATTATTTAACGTTCAAATTCGAACTTTTCTATTTCTAAATAAGAAAGGGATTAAAATTTATAAATCGAAGATATTATTCAATAAAAAATAACCTGTCTTATGCATTCAACAATACCATGCTGCAGATCCACATCTAGCTCTTTTATTCTGGTTATGAATAATTCTTTGTTTGGGCACTGAACTGCAGCACCAAGCAGCAACAGCAACAACAACTTCATATTTTCCAAACCCTCACGTGATTCTGGGCACTTTCCTAAACATATACACTCTGGTACAACCAATAAGGTCATACCCAGTTCTTCTTCGTATAGACTCTTTATATTTTTTATTATAGCATCGAAATTCTTTATCCTTCCTAGAATCAAAGCTTGATCTTCGAGTCCATTCAGCTTGGTGATATGATAAGATGGTTCTGGATCGATCTGAAGGTATACTTGGTGCAACACATCTCCATTGAAGAGCGAAGAGTATTCGGTAAGATTTATTCTTGTGTTGGGACATGTTGTTAGCTGTGAACAAACAATTCTATAAATACTGTAATATATTCTAAATCATTATGTACAATTAGCTCACACCCATGTGGATGTAGAATAATTACCTTCATCTTTTATAAAGACTAATAACACTGCCCTATTCCCAGTCTCTTTCAATTCTGATCCCATTCCCACCTTTGATTTCAATCCCATTTTCAACGTACTTTCCAATTCAGATCAAATCATCCTAGAAGAACATACACTCTTAACACCAAAGTACTGCTACTGAATTACTTTGCAATCAAACAGTCTTATAAATAAACTCTTCATCCTAATTTTGACACTGTTAGCAATTTCAATCCTGAACCAATATTGATCTTAATCTTGCCTTGAGCATCGCTACTAATAACCTATTGGTATAAAAATAGAATCATTTTATATTTAGGTGAGTACAGCTGTGGCTAAAAGCTAATGAATTCTAAATGTTAGTCCGATTTAAGAAATAATTTAATTTTTTTAAGTGGTTTTAGCGTCATGCATGTACAAACAAACAGACATACTGACAAACAAAGAAGTAAAAAATATGTTTTTGTGTTCTATTACTTATCCTTTACCCCCACATATTTTTTTGTTAAATCTTTAATATACAAAGAAACAAAATTTATGATTTTATTATATATACATATAGATATAGATTGCTTTAATATAATAAAAGTTAAACTACTTTGAACAGGCATTTTTTTAATACTAGAATATATTAAATGCAAGTGTGTGGGGTTTATAAATAAAAACCTTTTTATTTTAGAATAATTTTAATAATTTTGTTCAATAGTTCCTCAAATTTTACCCAAATGATGAACTAAGTACATTTATTTTTATGCAAATGTACTTCATATTTTTTACAAATCATTTAATTTATAATATCCAATTTCAATAAATATAAATACTATAAGCACATTAAAAATTTAATAAAAGAACCATTTTGGTTTTTATTTTTGCAAACATCAAAAACAAATTTTTCCTGCCTGACAGGTTATCATCAATTCAGAATTTCAAGATGTAAAGAATCTTAGATCCTTACATCAATACATATTTTTTGGAAGATATAACAAGTGGTAAAACAAAGGGAAAAAAGGTAAACTAATCAGCAATGTTTTCAGCTGTATATCTTTACGTATACATATACTTAAATAAATCATAACAATATAAAAAATGTCAATAAAAATCTCTGAAGTACTAACGTTCACCATAATTAATAACGATAACACATTCATAAAACACTAATAACTTCTCAAAATAGTTGATATTTTGTGTAAATTACTGATTATGATACCATGAAAGTCACAAATTTTGAATTCAATGATTCCTCTTATTCTATAAGATTTCTGGCATTGCAGATCGATTTTATTATTGACTTAAAGGATTGCATGAAACAAAAACATATTTTGATTGTGAAAGGGTGATGATAAGTTAACTTGTACAGAGTACCTAGTTATTAGGCAAAAGCATCGCAACTTATTGCGAAACGGCCAAACTCTGTCGACTATGATATTAGTGAAAACAAAACTGCTTCCTATGCGTGTCGCAACTAACAAAAGACACTTCAACATTCATAATTGAGGCGTTAAACGAAGTATCCCACACGCGTGTGCTGTGGAGCGTAACATTCGTCGTCTCACGCTTTACTTTTACGGATAAACCGAGAGCACTCACCCACGAAACCAAGGGGCCGCTCAAAAATTCCTCTACCTCGGCAGACGCGGCGGCCATAGTCATCCGACGTTAGGAACAAAGGTACGAAGGGCCCGCATCGAAGCCCCCTCGACGGTAACCCCACGACACGAAACTACTAAGCATTTGCTACTACTAGAAAATAATGAAACCCACAAGAGCTTAGAGCACCGCTTGACACTGCCCGACGAAGACAGTAAGGAAGGCCACATCTACGGGGTTACAATTACTCAAAAATAAAACTGTGCTAATATTTACAGTTTATTAACCAAGGTCTATTACATATAAAAATGAACTAGCGTTGGATAACTTTTAAAGTAACATCACAAACATTCCGTTGAAATGTTTTTTTGTTTAAAATTCATAATTGCCTTTTGACTTGTAATACTAATGGTAAAATAATCTTATTTTTGCCTAGATGGCGCAGATTAAGAGAATACAAAATAAGAAAAAATGATGACTATAATGAAATTAAAACTTTAAACATTGCTAGAATAATTAAAAAATAAATCAGTTCATGTCAGAATCATTCTTTTTATGTTTCTTAGAATTAATCCTAAATATTTTCAACAGAGGCAACATCAAATATATTTTTTCTTTGAAAGAGATAGCGCTATGTAAAACCGTAACGAATGAATAGTCGACCCAAAGAATCGTGAACGTTCCGGCTCAGTGTCGTGATTCGCTTTGGGTGAATGGATTGTTGCGGCAAGTATTCGGTTAGCGAAATTTACGAATTACAGCGGTTTAAAAAATATGCAAGATAGTTAAAAAATAAATAAGTTTTTTTTTGTTTTTAAAACATCCCGTATAAGCCATGTGATAGTGTCTCTTTGGGTATAATTGAACTAGATTGCAATTGATTTTTTTCTTTTCGGTTTACCTTGTGTTTCTGAAGTGTAGTGTTTTTGTTTTTAAATTTGTGAGCGTCGAACCGGATGGATTTAACGTGACTGCAAGAGTCGGGATCTTTATTCAAGAAGGTTGGTCCTCGATCCTGGCTTTTATTATAAATTTATATAAACCTATCGCATTGTTTCAGTAACGAGACCTACTAAGTTCTTAAATGTTTCCATAGTACGTAAAAGGAATCCAACAAGTGCTGGAGCGCCGTCGCCACTAACTGGACTTTCATAATCACAATTCCATGTGCGTCTGTTTACCGTAAAAGCCGACTGTGACCATTTACGGCTCGGCGGTCGATCGGCATGGGGCGCTCGCTCGCCTGCCGTGTATTATTATTTTTAAACGTACCCATTGTATGCGCATAAAGCGAGTTTAAAGTACTCACAATAATTTCGTATTCGAGACGAGTCAGAAGAATGGAGTATTAATTTCTCCAGTCCTTCTATGGCAAACTGATTTTATACCTACGTGTGTGAATGCAATTGAAAGTGCGATACATTTCCGGTCGCTTCGATAACTTCTGTTGCCTAATCACAACCTTTACCGACTACATCATTAAATAACGAGAAACAAGTAAACAAAAAATGTATTACCTACGTAACAATTAAACACACATAAGTAGGTACTGTAATGCAGCTCTTTTACGACTATGCTTATATCTGATTTTCATTGTGTTTTTTTAGAGTGAATTCGAGAAATACCTAATTTTTACATTTAATTTAAAATGTATATTACATTTCTACCTATAATAATCAATTCGTTATCTACGTGTTGCAGTATATTATGATTATTAAAAAGTTATATATTTAGTATACTGTTTATTTCCCGAAAAACTATATAATCTACTTATGCACTAAATAAAATTGTTTTTAGTAACCAAAAGGCAACATTTAAAATGTGTAGCTATCGAGCCGGCATCACATCTATGTTGTAATTTACGTAGTAAAATGAACAACTAATATTTACCTTGAACACAACACAACAATAACTCCGAGATTTAGTCGCCGGAAGCACGTCAGTAATAAAATGTAATTAATTTTGGATACAACGTGAAGACGGTGTAATGCAATTAGGTATCCGGCAATTTAGACAAGAAACACCCGAAGCGCGGCAACTTAATAGCGAAGGTAAATCTTTGATGAACCCGTAATTAGACGTCGAGCTCTCGATAAGTTACTTAATACGTAAATGCATTATTTAGCTACTCCGGGCATAATAAAAGGCCGTCATTGATGTTTTAGCTTTTTCTCTTATTAATAATATTATTGAGTGTAAGCTCAAAGAACTGACCATCTAAAATAGAAAGTCTCGGAGAACCGAACCCTGAGAAACCTTACAGGACGTCGTCCTTTAGAGTGTAATCGCGTAAATAAATTAAAAAATTAATCATGCCCAAAATATATTTTATTTTGAAAATTTTGGGTGTTGTATAAGAAAAAAATGAGCTAAAGTGCAGTGACATTTGAAGATTTTTTTAATTTTAGAGCCGATATTGAAATTTTGCCTTAAAGTCGTTTAGACAGTAATTAAAAAAAAACTTATGTATATATATATACTGATGTTTCTGATGAATATTAATTACGTATTAAGAATTTATTTTTCCGCTGCTACTGCTGCTCCCGTGTAAAGATAATTATTTTCCTATATTTCTGTTTGTGATTTCTGCCTATTTAACTATTTAAAATATGATACTTATCTTAGTGATAATTAATCATCAGTAATAACACTTTAAGGTTTACTAGAAGTGCAATCCTTCGAGTCGAGTCTGATCTAACGAAATAGGTATATGATTTGTTTGTACTAAAAATTGTGCGTTAGGATTCATTTAAATCGGTAAAATGTAGGATGTAGCTAATGAGATATAACTTATTCGCAGTAGTGAATCATGATTGTCCAAGTTCCGTCATTGATGAATAATTTTAGATTCGTAGTTTTGAATTACTTAAGTAAAATCAACGTTTACTATATCTGCGGATTGTTATTTCCGACTGTTTATTTTTTTAAACCACTGGTAGTAAGTACTTAAACGTGAATAACGCTTACATGTCTACCAGCTCAATATTTTATTTCATAAAACTGACATCCTCATTTTTAACCGTACCTCGAGCTACCCGCTTAATAGGTTTTATTTACTCTGTAATATACACAAAGGAGAACTAAATTCTTTTAGAAATCCATGAATTCGAATTTAGTTTGAAGTGTTGGTCCTTCGTCGGAGTTCATCGATGTGTGATCTAATGATGGCCATGCGGAAAATAAATCTAGGAGATCTAGATAACTGTACAAATTGGCCGGGTTAGACATTTAGGCCAGTGATATTCAAATAGAAAAATAATGAAAATGGCTTTGAATTAACACTAAGAATTTTACGCGGTCTCTACGTAAATGAACAGTTCCTTATCATTTTGGTGTTCATAGCGATCTGGACCACCTACATTCTTTGTCTGGGTGGCCATCTGTAACATTAGACATTACGTAGTACCGTCTATTTTGTTTATATACTAGGTATATCTCTAATTATTATTTTCGTCCCTCATATTCTAATCACATTTTCTGCACGCTACCTGAAAGTCTACCGGCAGACACTCGCGGCCGACCGCCGGGCCTAGCCTCGCGGTGTCGTGCCGCATCACCACATCACGACTTCGTTCTCGACATCGAACGGTGACCCGAGGCCGAGGCGTTAAAGCCTCCTCGAACGCACAAAAACGGAAAGGATTTTTAAACCGCTTCTCCAGTCCCGTCCCCCGGTGCATTGTCCGCATTAGCTAGTCACATCGACTCACGTGTCGCCTCATCGAGGATGTCGATGGGGTCGGCGCGTGCTCAGTAAATCGGGTCCGCCAAATAACGACCGACGTGGAATAACCACAGGCCGCTACCGTATGACGTTAATTTGCCGAACGCTGTTGTGCGGAAAAAAGGTGAAAGCTGTTACTGTAAACTCCTTATTCTAAATAAGCCTTGTTTCTGTGTGATCACACTAGCTCCACCCTCGGTTCCGACTCGAATCCCGATAAATTCCTAACGCCGTTCCACAGCCGCGGACGGGGCGGCCCTAATCGCGCTTCCGAATCTGAATAGATTTTAATATCGTTCGCAGTTTCGGTTCCAACTTCATTGCTTATTCCGCCACCTGTAGTGAAGAAGTTTAATTATACTAATCGAATACGATGTCGACATCAATTGGAGGCACTCACTACGTCACATAATACGCACTGCGATGTATGGTATATCGTTTTCATTTCGGATCCACAATGACGTAACTCCTGTAGCTTCATCGTGTTAGCACAATACGGCAGCCGGTCAAATTACCGATAGATGATTAATGAACGAACGAGATTAGTTTATCCTGATTGTTTGCATAGCCCGATGATATGTGGTGTTTTGATTGGGAAACATTTCGCGGATATTCATAGAAATAATGTTACATGGAGCGGGCCGTTTGGTCGATTTATAATCTAGGGGGTCCAAAATTAAGAGGCTAAAATATGTTGGAATGTGAACCCTGGTATTTCAACTTATATACGAAAATACAAAGTACATAAATAAATGCACATGCAGTACCATACTTGCATAAAAGTTAAACATTTCTAAGCTTAAGAGTGTGCACATGATAAAAGTAAAATTTCTTAAACTTAGAGATGTCAATATTGATAACATTTTAAATAGTTTAATTATACTTATACATAATAATTCTTCACGGATACAATCCAATAATCACAGGTTATGAACGTAAAAAATGTAAATAATTACAAAACACTACATGTGGTAGCTCATCTGTTCATAACATATATGTTTTATCCCTTTCTATCGTTGTGTATACGCCGATCTCTTTCGCTCCACTCTTGTGGCATTAAAATTTATAATTCTTTTTCCTTTTCTCTACTTTATATCTATTTTCTCCCTCGTGTAACGAAATGCGCCTAAACGTGACGCATCCTTGAAAGTTCATTGTCAATTCTCGTTCAATTATTGATCATCGTATCTAATCATCATCGTACCTAAGAACTTTAACTTAAAAATCGTATAATAGTTGTCGACATGAAGTCTAGAAATAGTATATATTGGCGTCAGTCGACCGACAGTCGATTAAGTCAAGCATTCGTTTAATGGGCTCTGTACGCATATTTTATTGTCGTGTCAGGTTTTAATCACCTCACTGTTAAGGTGTCCTCCCACCGCATGCCCTTCGACGTATGAAGCGAGTGGTTTAACTTTTATCATTGACTAATTTGCCCAGGTCAGGACCTAACTCGTATCCCGTGACACTCGAGCCACCGCGTCTCAATATGTTATTAAGACTTATAAGTACGTATACTCTATATACAAAACGCACATTTACCTAAATTTGAGGCCGTCGTTAAGAAAATATATGGTGAGAATAAGAGTAATTATACTGCAGTGAGTGAACTATAAAATGAACAATACAATAGTCCATTAGCCGCTTTAATGTTAATTACCTTAGTTTGATACGAAAACCACTATCATTTGTTAGTTTACGAGCAGACGAGGAAAGATCATTTTATATCTTTGCGGAAGATATTTATAAGTTACCTTCGACGCTGCAGCACCGTCAACAGCCAAGAAAAACCAAAACCAGACCGGAATACCACTATAACTTTACAAACGAGTATTCAAGTTTGCGAGTCATTGCAACTTCCAAAGGAAATGCTGCGAGGTGAATGTAACGCCGAGGTAAAATAGTTAAACTTTTTAGTATAACTAAATAATGCGACATGAGGTGTGCGGGTGGTGCCTACAAAGCGCTATTAAAAGTTTCGTACTCTTGGCTGGTAATAAACGTTTTAATTTCCAGGGCGATGTGTTTTAACAACAAAATGTTTCCTATTGATCCAAATATTTTTTGGTGGCAATCACTTATCAATAGTTTTGTAGTAAAAAATTAGCAAAACTGAAATCGAAACTAAAATATACCGGTGATTTTGTAAGATTTTATGCTTTAAAATGATTTCACGAGAGAAGTGCATTATTTTGCCTCATTTTTGACGACGGCGTGTAGAATTATGGTTGCGGCTAAGGAGTCCTTATGAAAAGGTGTAACGCTCGGTAACGTAACGATGAGTCACCAGAAGAGAGGCCGCCAGTGCCCGTCTCTCTCCCACTCAACTATGATGATAGGTCTGCCGCGCACTCAGCACTAAGAATTAGTGCATGGCACCTGTAAATGTATTGCAAAGTTATTGTATATATATTCGTATATAAATACATATGTTGTGTAAGGTAAGAAAAATTTTGTTAACATGAAATTCAGTGCAGAATTCTTTGTATAAATTAATGTTTTAAATATAATTCTTTGTATAAATAAATGTTTTAAATGTTACTATTATTTCATCCTTCTTTACTATACGAATGAATATTCACATTAAAATGATTTTACCATTCAAAGTCGTTGTCACGTAAAACTTCGCCCGTATACCGACTTTACAGGCAACCAAATTTTTTTAAACAAAGCAAATGTTTAAGCTAAAATGTTTTGCTTATGTAATACGTATGTCATACTGGAAATTTCAGGAATTCGCCACTTCTATCGTAATAAGAACATAAAAAAATACTATTATTATTTTTGAAAATGGAACTCTGGGACTAAGTTATGTTTTATGTTCTGTGGATTGTCATTATTAGTCTCTGTAGCATCACAGTTTCACAACATTAAGATCGGTCAGTGAACTATTTAATAAATTAATATTGATAGTTGATACTGTTCGATAACTAATTGAAACTGATAAAAAAAATTGCCCAAGGAAAAAGAAAATTCATACTGTTGTATATATTGGTATAAACCAAATGTAAAATATTTTGCTTGTACATCTGAAGGTTCGAAAGCTTTGCCCTCGACGGATACCGCATGATATAACGGACGACCAGAAACGACTGCGTGGCGAGTGGTATCGTAAAACCATAAGAAATGTAACGGAGGACAATCATTGGCCGTATATAACATAGAAAAGACGACGAGTCAGGTATACTGCTTCGAATCTGAAAGAAAAGCCAATTGATAGAATGGGTTTTTCCATTTGAAGATTTTCCAACGATAAAAAAATCAATGTAGTGTCGTGGGACACCAGGTAGGAACGAAGTTCCTTCGGATAATGTAGAATCGACACAATTTGCAAAAAAAAAATCGTACTCAATTTTATGTAGGTTTTCTTGATTTTTCTCTTAAATTTTTCTGATTAGTTTTTATTTAAGTACAGGAAAGTATTTAGGAAATTCAGTATTTTAAGAAATAAAATAAATTACGTAAAATAAAAAAAAATCGTAATTCAAATTATCAACTAAAATAACAAAATATGTCTCTTTATTTTTGTTTGACAACACAAAATTACATAGAAATAGAATAATTTCCCACTATTATCACTGTCAATTGCATTAAGTTCACTTGTTAGTTCACTTGCCATTGTTACTATATTTATTATTGTTTTGACGATTTGAAATTATATGAAAATAAACGTGACTAACGAGTAAAATGTATCTATAATAATGTGAATATTACGTGCTTGTCCATGAATTCATGAGTATATACTATACATTGGCGGGGTGGAGTGGTAATAGAGAGAAAGGGATGAGAGAACGAAAGAGGAGAAAAGAAAGGTATTATACGCTACTCGCTTGTGTATACGACTGTCGCCTGCGCACGTCTCATTTAACGGTTTTATTCCACGGACTTTTTCTTGGTTTTACTATCACATTTTTTTCAGTTCGGTGGCGCAGCAAAACCCCTGTCTCCTCCAAACCCGCCGTAAGGAACTTCGTTCCAATAAAAGATGTCGAAGCATTACTAAGAATGGTCGGTTGTTCTCTCGGTAAATCGGGATTACAGTATCGCTCGAAAACCGAAGGAGAGTGACTGCAATCGGTACGTAAGTTTGTGCCGGCCTAGAGTATTGCAAAATGTTCATAGAAGGCGTGCCCGCCGCGACGACGCACCGCGCGGCGCCGAGCCGGCCGGGCGCGGTGCCGGGCACGTCGGCTGGGGACTAGAGACGCATCCGCCACACGGTCCGGATTTGCACATTGCGATTTTTATTATTTCCGAAAATTGAAGATAAGCTTAGAGGTGTACGCCTTCAAGGCCCGGAGCGCGGTGAATGCGTTCCGAGAGACCGTCGAGCGCGTCCCTGGGGACGTCCGGGTCAACTTTCTACAGCGGTACCAAAAATGTAATGATGTAGAAATAGTGAGGAAACATACTTCAAAGATGTTGTGATTAAATAAAAATAAACAGACTTATTTGGCGAAATGTAACTACCGGAACAGTGTTGCCAACTTACATATTACTTTGTCACTCTAACAAAAGAACAATAGATATATCGTAAAAGTCATATGTTTTCTTCTTTATAAGAATCCAGAAATTTTCAATATTGCTCACATATGTGTTACTTCTCAAAACATACATTTAAATTTTTCGGTATGGTGCTATTTTATTCGCATTTGTCTAATAGCTATAAGTAAAGAAATATATAAATGTTAAATGACTTAAATACATAATTGGTATACCTACATTTTGTATGAACAACTTAGGAGATTTGTAAATTTGATAGAATTTGAATGTAACTAGTACTTCTATTAAATAGAACCTAATATGAACTATTCAACCACGTAATAAAGGTGTGTTTCTTAATAATGATCTACTGAAATCTAAAGATGCAATAGTTATGATTGCATTATTGATGCGAATAGTAGTGGAAATCATGAATATGATCGGTTTTAACAAATTTCACGCCTAGGTACTAAACACATTGTGCTTACTTAAAAACTTTAAATCCTCTTTTTCTTTATAGATTTTTAATCATAAACTTTTCGTACTCCATGCATGCTTTTTTTTAGAAACAGCAAAAATGAATTATAAATAACGTGAAGGTTTTTTTCAGGGAATAGTTGTTTCGCATTTTCTTTGTAGTATCACCATGAGTCAGTGAACGCAAATTAGTTTTGACGTGACAACGTCTTAAATTAGGTTGCGGCTGGGAGTCACTTTGAAAAAGTGTAACGCTCGGTAACGTAACGATGAGTCACCGAACGGAGAGGCCCGCCAAATGCCTGCGTCTCTCCCTCAACTATGATCGGTCTGCCGCGCATCACGCTAGAGAATTAGTGCATAGCACAAATGTATTGCAAGTTGTGTATGTATATTTGTATATAAATACGTATGTATGTGTAAAGGTAAAATAAAATTTTGTTAATATGAAATTCAGTGCAGATTCTTTGTAATGTAATGTTTTAAATATAATTCTTTAATAAATAAATGTTTTAAATTGTTACTATTATTTCATCCTTCTTCCTACTATACGAATGAATATTCACATTAAAATGATTTTACCATTCAAAGTCGTTGTCACGTAAAACTTTCGCCCGTATACCGACTTTACAGGCAACCAAATTTTTTTTTAGAACACGATAGATTTTTCTTATGATACCTCACCTCATAAACCTTACGGTGTCGTTCTCAGCACGACGTAAGCGGGGGACGGGACGGAGCGCACCACTCTCAGACGTGGCCGCGCGCATGCATATAGCGACGTACGTCCACGTGTCAGACACTGGAACCCGGCGGGGCGGGCTGCGAGCCCGATCTCGCTACGGGACCCGAAGTCGGCGAGCGCTGTCGTTGAGTAAACATCACGCACCTACTGGGAGCGCGAAAAACTCATCGTACACAGTCCGGCCGGGCCGGGGCCTATGCGTATTTTAATGTTACCCTAAAAATAACCAATTTAGTGGAATTCTCGTTTGAATTAAGTAAATGTAATGCATTCAGTTCTATAATCGTGCGTGTGCGGATGTCCACGCGACAGAAGTGAAGCTTCTTTAGATTATCATTTATATTTTGTTTGATGCTTAAAATAATTAGAAAAAACTAGCGAAGAGCATGTCGGACCATGCTCATATAAGGTTCGGAAGACATTATTACAAAGAAATGCACTACAGATAAAAAGTACGTTATTACATTTTTCCATGCTCCCCATACGGAATAGTTAAAAACACTGTAGTCATCTATAACTAGAAAGACAAGGAGGTATGTCGACTATTACTATTAAACTAGTGTAAACTAAAGTGATTCAATAAAAGAGTGTATCTTCATGGCACGTACGTCCTCTTGTTGAGAAGCACAATTTTTCGGCAATAACTTAAAAACAATATCTTCCACCATGTTCAAAATGATTTTCGTTGAAAGTATTTACTACACGTTACCTTTATTATTTTTATTATATTTTTGGACATAGGGTTTAGAAAATAGAAGGGAGGTGACAATTTGTGCAACTGCACTGCAACAACAGAATGCAACAAGTGCCATTATTTTCAAAATTATTCACGTAATCAGAAAAATTGTTTAAAAACCTTAGTGTTTTTAAAAGAATTGTCGAAATCGTTGATGTTTATTGAAAAAAATTAGTTACAGCTGTTATATGTGGTGCCCTCCCGCCCTAGATATATTTATTTTTGTTATTTAACCACTAAACTAAGTAGCGGCGTATACAAGACGCCTACGCTATGAATTTCATTAATTACACGTCTTGTAGTTTTCGAATAAAATGCCTATGACATACGGACGGACGGACGAACGGACATGACGAAACTATAACGGTTCCATTTCCTTTTGGCTCGGAACCCTGAAACTGAGGTTCGAATAAAAGTTTTATTCCTTTTAAGTAAAAAATATTTTATTTGTACCTAGGTACAAATAGCATGATCCGTTTTATTGTAATTGTTATTCAACTTTGTTTATAATGATTATTATTATACACTTTTGCAATCAAATACATGTAGATACTGAAGATAAGGAATATATATTTTACATTCAACATAATCTAGGAGTCTCGTGACGGAAGAACGTGACGGTCAAATCTGACGTTTTTTTTAACACCAAATTCTCACCTTACGCGCCTAAATAAATTTTCCTTTTAAAATAATTTGTATACCTGTTAAAAATCTTCAATTAAACTTAATGTCAATGGATGTATACATAAATAATTTAAGATGTACATGAAACTGTTTCCAAAAATAATTGGAACATGCCACGTTAACCGCCGTGTAAAATGGCGTCGTCCATCAATCAGCGCAGCTTTCCCAATGATGTTGCAAGACGCGTGATTGATGATCACGCTTCACGCGTCGAGTGAGTTGACAAAATATATTGACGATTGAATAACAAATATACTAAGTGTATTATACCCGCCTTATAGACATGCTTGAACGGGGAGTCAAAATGTGTGGGTGGGTTACAGACATCTTTATAGAGTTCGAACCGAATCTAACAGTTTAATGTGGGATAATTTGATACTTCTAGAATTTCAGTGCAAGAATGACGTCGGAATGTTAGTATTTTCTCTATTGAAACTCCATATTAGATTCCAGTACTTGAAGTAATATTTTCTAAGTCCAATGTTCATATTATATTGGGTGAAAACGATGAAAAATAAGATATTGTCGTATGTAGGTGCTAATAAATGGTGATGGCGCAGCGCTTAAGAGCGTCGTCCTCGTACCGGAAACTCACGGGTTCGATCCTGAGCACAGACGAATTGACCATTGCGTTCTTGACCTAAATAAACCGGGCGATCTCCGCCGCAGATAGCACATCCAAGCCGTCGGATATAGGCGTCGTCGCATCAGCGACGGGCGCCAGCGGCCGCCGCCCGAGCGTAGAGCCAGCGTGCGGGACGACGTCCGAGTCCCTCGACATTAAATGATAACGTCGTGGGAGTGCAGAGCACCGCAGAGCGGCAATGTACATCTGACACAAGAGTACTGTGTGTAATAAAACAAATGTATGAGTCTTAAGCAGAGGAAAACCTAAGAAATTGTTAACTAGACGATCGAACTGCAATGCTTCGAGTTGTGTGATTATAATCACTACAGGTCGATCGTAAGGGAAGGTCATTCACTATCATTCTGTATAGTATTTGTTATTTTTTATATCCGGGGTAGCATTGCAACGCGAATCTCGCGAAATGACAATAAGTGTGTGACTGGAAACCCTCAAATAAAAAAAACTTTCTTGAATTCGGTAGCTCAACTGTAGCGATAATGTCAGTCCATGGAACTAAAAATTATTATTTTATGATTCATCTTAAACGACTTGAAAAAGTTTCTTAAATAGGTAGAAAGGTATCTTTAATATTTATTGAAACTTGTTTTGTGTTTTCTTAGTACATAAATAATAATGCGGCGCAAAAGATTGTCGATGAAATCTTCTCGGCTCGCACTCCTTTGAAGTCACAGTATAAAAGCTGGCCTAGAGCGTGTCGGACCACGCTCAGTACAGGGTTCCGAAGCCGTTATTACTAAGAAATGCACTACAGATGAAAAAAGTACGTTGTTACACCATTCTCATGTTTCCCGCACAAAGTAGTTACAAGCACTTTAGTCGCCTATAACTAGAAAAACAAGTAGATATTTCGACTATTATTATTAAACTAATGTAAACTAAAGGGCATCAGTAAAAGAGCGTATCTTTATGGCACTTACGCCCTTTTGTTGAGAAGCGCAGTTTTCCAGCAATAGTCAAAAACAATTTATCCGATCGTATTCAAAATAATTCTTAGAGGCACACTGAGTGTTACCTTCGTTACTTTTTTCATATTTTTGAACATACGGTTTAGAAACTAGAGGGGGGGGGCACAATTTCTGCAACTTTCGGAGCGATTATTTTCGAAATTATTCACATAATCAGATTTTTTTTGTAGAAATCTTAGTTTTTTTCAAAGCACTGTCGAAATATGTGCCACGTGTCAATATTTGCTGAAACAAATCTTTTTCAGCTTCTGTTACATATACGGAGTGCCTCCCTTAAAAATATTTATTTTTGTTATTTAACTACTAAACTAAATAACGGCTTATACAAGACACTCACTATAAATTTCATCAATATACGTCTTATAGTTTATCAATAAAATACCTGTGAAATTCAGACGGATGAACGGACTGACATGACGAAACTATAAATATACCGTTCTTGCCATTTTGGCTCGGAATCCTAAGAAATTGAAACTTAGTCAAGTAATTACTTAAGACGTCATTCGTATTTTGAGCGATAAATTGATAATAGAATATCTTTCTCTTTTTAGGAAAAATTAGCGAACTAACTAGAGAACACCTTCAAATTATTCTACGTTTCAAGAATTTTTTTACGTGGACGCTAAATTTTTGTACGTCTTTGCAATCTTAAATGTACAGAGAATATTTGAACTCTTATTATTCAAGTCACCAAATCAAATCAAATAAAATCAAAAATATATTTATTTCGTAGGTTCGTAGATTTGAAATGGGTCATACATAAACAATGGTTTTTGACATTAAAATTACCACCCACTCCATATGTTGATTCACCATGAGAAGAATGGGTAAGAAATTCAAGGTTTGCTCTTTTTTACTCAACGATACAAAATAATAAATAATTTAGTACAACACTTAGTAATAACATGAAGCAATCTGATAGCCGAGCAGTTCAATCCCATGGATTTTTTTCATTAACATATTCAGACACAGTATAATAGCCCTTGCCATATAATTTTCTTTTAACGAAACGTTTAAATTTGTAAAATGGCAAATTTTCAGTTTCAGCTGGGATCTTATTATAAAAGCGCACACGTTGCCCCTTAAACGATTTATTAACTTTGTTTAGACAGATCTTTGAGCAGCAAGATGGTTCTTATTTTTAGTGTTAATATTATGGATGTTGTTCCTTTTTTGGAACGATTCTATATGTCTCTTAATGTATACCAGGTTGTCGTATATGTATTGTGATGCTAAAGTTAGGATATTAATTTTCTTAAATTTTTCTCTGAGATATGCAATTGGTCTCAAATCATAAACAACATGAATAAGTTCACTACTGCAGCACGAAAATTGTGTTAACATCGGCTGCTTGACCGCATAATAAAATTCCATAGGTCATGAGACTGATAAAAAACTGAAACATACTAGTCTCGCGGTGCTTTCATCTGTAAGTCGTCGAATTCTTTTTACTGCATATATCGCAGAACTAAGCCTTTTCGCCAGTCTGGTAATATGGGAATTCCAAAATAATTTAGCATCTTAAGCGAAACCATGGAATAAGGTTGTGTCCAAAATATCCAGTTATTTCGTTCTTGATCATTCCGTTGCCGTTGACCGGTTTAGCACTAGTCAAGGAAAATTGAACAAGTTTTGTTTCCTTCTCATTGAGAAGAAGATTATCAATACTAAACTACATAAGATGAATGTTGCCCATTAATCTTAAAAAGTAAAGAAGTATCATCAGCAAACAGAACAATCCCATGCCCATCTTTAATAAGATGTGGTAAATTATTAATGTAAACTAGGTATAGAGACGGTCCAAAAACTGATACCCTACGGTACACCCATAGTGACTATAGATTCCGACGACCTCTCGCCATTATCATCAACTCTTTCAATTCTACCTTTTAAATAAGACTAGAAGTACAAGTGATCGACCCGTGACACCATAATAGTATAGTTTTCTGATCAATGCGTCGTGATGAACGCAATCAAAAGCCTTGGATAAATCACAAAAGACATCGATTGCGTCCTGTGAATCCTCCAAGGCATCAAAAATCTGTTAAATAAGCTCAACACCAGCTTCAGTTGTTAAGCGACCCTTTGTGAATCAGAATTGTTTACCGTTTATTAAATTATTATTATACAAATACCGTAATGATTGATTTAATATAAACTTTTCAAAAATTTTACTAAGTGTAGGTAGTATTGATATCGGTCTAAAGTTGGAAGGGTCCAACTACCGTATTTAAAGTGGAATAACTTTGCTTCATTAGATCAGGAAACATACCAACAAACTCAAAAACATTAACGAACGACGTCATATAGTCAATGCAGAAAGGTTAACTTCAGAGATTTTTTTGCATTTTTATGTGTAGTTGACATGAGTAAATTCAAACATAATGTCACAAGTGTCAACGTTTCGCTTCAACAGAGATATTCAGTGAGAGTGGGCGATGATTTTAGAGATTGTGTAGTTGACATTGGAATGTTAGCAATGAATTTTTCCAAAGAAAAGCAATTTCTTTGTCTTTGTTTAAAATTTTATTATCAATTTTTAATTGAAATTCTGTATGACGGGGTGTGTGTTGACAAGTTTCACTATTGATTATATTCCAAGTAGTTTTTAACGAATCAGTGCCATTTTTTATCTTATTACTGACAAACATAGACTTTGCGGCTGCACATACGCGCTTAAATACCTTAGAATAATTTCATACATAATTGACAAAATTAACGGAATTTTTATACGACTTTTCCTCATAAAGTACGTATAATCTACGCCTGCCATTATGAATGCCCACTGTCGCCCAATCACTAAACGATAAAGTACAGTAGAACCTCGATAAGTCAAACCTCGGTAACTTAAAAACCTCTATAACTTCAAAAAATAATATGTTCCCTTCCCATCAAAGCCCAAAACCTCTATAACTTAAAATACGCAACCTCTATAACTTAAATAAGTAATCTCTGTATTGGCCCTCAGTAACTTAAAGAAATGTTTCCACAACCTCTGTAACATAAAATTGTTTGTCAATGAGTCATTTTGAAAGAGTGTGCAAAACAAAAGGTTTCGGTATTTATTGCTTGCACGTGTTCACTAGTTAAATTGTTAACGTAAACAATACATATGTCACCTATTGTTTGCTTCTTCGAAATTCTTTAAAGCTTTGCGGCGGTTAGCCTTAAGACATAAGTAAGCCTTGGATCATAAGTTTTTGATCATTGTCCTGGAAACATCGCTTTACTTACTGTGGGATAAAACTGGCTTAAAATGAGTTCAAAAAGAAAACTTACAACTCTCACATACGCTGATAAAGGGTGGAACAAGGGTACATACATACATATGTACATACCTACCTCTATATTAACCTATCCCTGGCATAGACCCTTGATAACTTAAAACCTCTATAACTTAAAATATTTTGTGTTTCCCCTGGACTTTAACTTATCGAGGTTCTACTGTATTATTAACATTAATATTTTTTGATTTGAAAACATTGCTGAATTTAGACCTGGTTATAGTCAAAAGTGAACTATATGATAAATTAGACAATTTTTTTAGTACGTTATTTCTAAACTGTTCAAGACGACTAATGTTCAGAGGCCCAATTTTGATCTTATGTTTTATATTTTATTTAGAATTAATTTCAAACGTAACCAGCTGTCCAAAATTATCACATGATAATTTATTTATAACCGATTGAAATTCTGGTTTAATCTTCATGAATATATTATCAAGACAGGATGACGAAGTAGCTGTGAATCTGGTCGGTTCCAAATATCTAATTTTTTCTCTAAATGATAACAATGGAATATAGATTTAATTCTAGTGCATAGACAAGAATTTTACAATAAATTTAAATTAAAATCTCCACAAATATCAATAAATTTATTATTATCACTTATTTTGTACAAAATATCATCCACTACGTTGTATAACATTTCGAAAATGTCATATGGATAACTTTAGGGGTATGTATACGCTTAATACAATAAGCCGTTCTAGTTCTATACAGGCCAATTCAATAGTTCGATCAACAGATAGGCATACATTATAATACAATAAGCCATTCTAGTTTTGTACAGGCCACCTTAATAGTTCGATCAATAGATAGGCATACATTATAATACAATAAGCTGTCTAGTTCTATACAAGCCACCTCAACAGTTCGATCAACAGATAGGCATACATTATAATACAATAAGCCGTTCTAGTTCTGTACAGGCCACCTTAATAGTTCGATCAACAGATAGGCATACATTATAATACAATAAGCCGTTCTAGTTCTATACAAGCCACCTCAATAGTTCGATCAACAGATAGGCATACATTATAATACAATAATCCGTTCTAGTTTTATACAGGCCACCTCAATAGTTCGATCAACAGAGAGACATACAATATAATACAATAAGCCGCTCTAGTTCTATACAGGCCACTTCAATAGTTTGTTCAACACATAAGCATACAATATAATACAATAAGCCGCTCTAGTTCTATAGAGGCCACTTCAATAGTTCGATCAACAGATAGGCATACATTATAATACAATAAGCCGTTCTAGTTCTGTACAGGCCACCTCAATAGTTCGATCAACAGATAGGCAAACATTATAATAAAATAAGCCGTTCTAGTTCTATACAGGCCACTTCAATAGTTTGTTCAACACATAGGCGTACAATATAATACAATAAGCCGCTCTAGTTCTATACAGGCCACTTCAATAGTTTGTTCAACACATAGGCATACAATATAATACAATAAGCCGCTCTAGTTCTATACAGGCCACTTCAATAGTTTGTTCAACACAGGCATATAATATAATACAATAAACCGCTCTAGTTCTATACAGGGCACTTCAATAGTGCGCTCAACAGATAGGGTTGCAATATAATACAATAAGCCGCTCTAGTTCTATACAGGCCACTTCAATAGTTTGTTCAACACATAGGCATACAATATAATACAATAAGCCGCTCTAGTTCTATACAGGCCACTTCAATAGTTCGCTCAACAGATAGGCTTGCAATATAATACAATAAGCCGCTCTAGTTCTATACAGGCCACTTCAATAGTTTGTTCAACACATAGGCATACATTATAATACAATAAGCCGTTCTAGTTCTGTACAGGCCACCTCAATAGTTCGATCAACAGATAGGCAAACATTATAATACAATAAGCCGTTCTAATTGTGTACAGGCCACTTCAATAGTTCGATCAACAGATAGGCATACATTATAATACAATAAGCCGTTCTAATTCTATACAAGCCACCTCAATAGTTTGATCAGCAGATAGGCATGTATTATAATACGATAAGCCGCTCTAGTTCTATACAGGCCACTTCAATAGTTTGTTCAACACATAGGCATACAATATAATACAATAAGCCGCTCTAGTTCTATACAGGCCACTTCAATAGTTTGTTCAACACAGGCATATAATATAATACAATAAGCCACTCTAGTTCTATACAGGGCACTATAATAGTTCGCTCAACAGATAGGCTTGCAATATAATACAATAAGCCGCTCTAGTTCTATACAGGCCACTTCAATAGTTTGTTCAACACATAGGCATACAATATAATACAGTAAGCCGCTCTAGTTCTATACAGGCCACTTCAATAGTTTGTTCAACACAGGCATATAATATAATACAATAAGCCACTTTAGTTCTATACAGGGCACTATAATAGTTCGCTCAACAGATAGGCTTGCAATATAATACAATAAGCCGCTCTAGTTCTATACAGGCCACTTCAATAGTTTGTTCAACACATAGGCATACAATATTATACAATAAGTCGCTCTAGTTCTATGCAGACCACTTCAATAGTTCGCTCAACAGATAGGCTTGCAATATCTGGACGTTATTTGCATTTTATATAATTTTTAACTATTATCAGTGAGCCGCGAAGTATAGCTTTTTCTCTGCTTAACGAACTTGCTACCTGGCGCATACTGAAGTTAAACATGTACTGGTGACCTCTAAGCCAATGTTCTGTTATACATAATATGTCAATATCATCATAATTTATGAATAATTCAATTTCCAGTTCCTCATTTGACATCTCTACATTTTGATGCACTAGATTGAGTGTACATTTTTTATTATTATCATTTTTCTGCTCGGTCATTATGGGTTGAGACTCATATACTCGTAAAATATTATTATCATTTTAATTATTTTCGAGTTATTACAATTTTGGAATAATGTCGAAAAATTTCAAGAGGTATTCTATATTGTCTTATAAACTTATTTAAATTATCATCAATGTCAAATGCTTCAATAGAAGCACATAAATGTTTGTCCATGGAACTGGACATGTTAATAATAAAATAACTTAGCGACTCCGCTAATTGCAGTAAATAAATTTTGAGAGGAAACACTTCCTTCTTGTCAAGAAAAATAATAGCAATAATTTTATTGGTGTAAATAAAATGATTAATGGAATGACATGTCTATGTATGGAAATTAATATTCAATTTGTGTCGATAATTATTTTCTTTTTGTGACTAACCTTGACTGAATGAAAAAGCGAACAAAATGACTAGTTACATTTGCAATACTATTTAATTTTGAGAAACAATAAACTATATCTTTTTTGTCAGTCTTTTCCCTTCTACCAATTAAAATAATAATTATAGTATTCGAATAGAAGAGGTTGGTCTTGACAATTTTCTCCGATATATTACGGTGTGAAGGCCCCGGCACGCGGATATCGAGTACGTCTCCCGGCTGAGCGGCGGGCCCATCGACTTTTGAAACTCGTCGCTGTGACATCTCGGCCCGCCGCGCATCACGCGGAGACGCACCCGACCGCGGCGAGGCAACGGCCGGCGCATCGACGTGGAGTGCATTGTTCATCTGATTTGTTTGTTGTATGGGCCCCGTGCAATTCATACTTCCATTCGGCAAAATGTCATAATTTAATATAACATTCAAATTTGAATTCAAATTTAAACAGCGCGACTCAACCTGTGCCGTTAATTTTATTAAATTACAACGTTGCATTTGTTGCAGCAGATTGACACTCTGAATCCTTTTCATTAAATTTTTGTTTATACAATTTTATAGATTAAAGTAATTCTAAATGTTGTTTTTTAAAATTAATCTTTTTATTACTAATATTCATTTGTTTTTTAATTTTTTTAGAATGTCCTATAAACTTATTAATTTTAAAGTATTTCCTAGTTTCTTTAGCACTATTAAAAATTTATGCATATCTTTTGCGTGTCTGTCCGTGCCGTATTATTCAACATTGAGCCACACAGGTTCCTCGTTTCGTCCACCTTACACAAATCGAACTGGTGTTGTGATTCATAGGTCCTTCTTCTTTGCTGTGCAGCTCTTCCTGAAGAGCCTGCACTTGGAACAGTGACTGCTCGTCCCGCTTACGACAGTCGTCCAGTGCACTTACCACCAGTACTTACAAGCCATCGCGCTGACCACTCAGGTCATTGCATTTAATATCTATTTCGGCTAATTCGCTCTTTAATTTAGTGCTCATAAATATGATCAATCTTATTTGTCTCGTGATTATCGCGCTCGCTCATAAGCCAATCACACATTTCTTTGGACGCCTTCAATTATAGGAGCGTTGCCTTCAATTTTTGTTCTAAATCACGAAGGTAGGTCTACGACTTATGATTTCCAATGTGAACGAATCAGAAGGTCAGCTTGTCACTTAATCAATTATTATAATTATGTATATGTGCACTGTTACTGAAATTTCAATAAAATTTCTAATAAAATAAATTAAAAGTACATTACAAAACGAAATAAAAAAAAAAACATTAGTATTAGGAGAGATTTGAACCCAGACACCCCGTAATGCCACACAACTACAACTGAGCTAATCGTTCTGAAGCGAAATTAGTTAGGCTATAGTTCAAACAAACAGAATTATGTAGCAATATTTTAAAATTATTATTTAATAGTATATGATACCCATATATGTGGACCCCACAATATAAACAAAACAAGTGAATGGATAAAAAATTAAAATTTAACATGAAAATGAAAATTAATTCTGTTATATGTCAGTTATATATATATATATATATATATATATATATATATATATATATATATATATATATATATATATATATATATATGTAAAGCGTTACATGGAATTAATAATGTCGTACGTTAGATAAGATAAGACGACCAAATTTAAAATTATTTTTCTTATATTTAGTATTTGTAAAAAATAGATATATTGATTGAATTAAATATATTAATCAATCTATTTATATAAAATTTGGGTTAGGCACTGAATTATTAACACAATTAAATTAGTTATTTACAGTTCTCCCGATCAATTGTGAAGCGAGTGTGAATATAGGTAGGTACGTCCCGCGCGGCAGGCAGAGCTCGAATCCGAACATTTCTTTTGTTCGTATTAAAAATATTTTATTCAGGGTTAGGTATCAGTTTGCGCGTACCATAAATCTCTCTTCTGTACATCACACACAAAAACAACAGATGCTATCTCGTATATTTAGCATGGGTGCAACGCACACCCGCTAATAGGCTGCTCGATTCACAGGACAAAACTTGTTAAATAAGATTAGGGTATATATGTACGAAGGAGTTCCGAGATAAATCTTGTGAGGTCGGTTTAATACGTTACATTCTCATCTCATCCAATGTTTGATCTTGGCGTATGTAGTTTGAGCGCAGTGTAGCCACTGAACCGTTACCGTCAGGCAACTATGACCTTGGCAATTATTATAAACGTATTGTTTTGTATTGTATATATTTTGCTACTCTATTTTTGTATGAGTATATCTGACGTGCATGTATTTAAAGGGTGGGGGATGTTTTATAACTTCTTCAAAGATTGTATTGACTAAAAATTATATTCGACTGTGTAAATCACGAAACACTGATCAGGAAGCTACGTCATTATGGAGTTGCGGGTCCTGCATTCGGCTTGCTGGCATCATATTCGACTAATAGTGTCTAAAAGGTCTATATCAATAACATGAGATAGTTCTGATCGGTGATCCGCATGGGGGTGCCACCGGGATCGATCCTCGGTCCGTTTCTGTTTTTGGTTTATATTAATGACTTACCTAACCTTGTTAAGGATATTCATCAGATGGTACTGTTTGCAGATGATACATTTTTATTATTCAAGACATACACTTGATTATGACGATGTGAACATTACTATGTGCAAAATTGAAAAATGGTTTACTATAAATAATTTACTTCTTAATAGGAAGAAAACAAAATATATGAGATGCTCACTTCCATGTGTGTAAAATGAATCTGGTTCTATTTTAATAAGAAACGAGGAACTGAACTTGTTGACACTACTGTATTCCTAGATCTTACTTTATACAATATACTTCAATGGGGTCCCCATATCGGTGAGTTGGCAAAACGGAAGGCTTAGCTCTGCTGCATTTGCAATTAATAAAATAAGAAATTTATCCGATATCAAATCCGCCAGATCAGTTTATTTTGACTGTTTCCATAGCTTGATATAATAGGGCATTCTGCTTTGGGGACATTCTGCGGATGTTCACAGAATTTTTGTTTTGCAAAAGCGGGCCATTCGCGCAATTTACGGGCTGGGACTTGGTGTTTCTCTTAGAAGTAAGTTTAAAGAAATTGAAATTTCAACCATAGCATCACAGTTTATTTATCGAAATTTAAGATATGTTAAAAAAATTTAGAATGTCTTAATAAAAATAGTGATAGTCATAATTTCAACACTAGAAATAAAAATGAACTGTGTTAACATGTTAGTCGACTATATAGAGTCACAAATTCTTTTAGGGGCTCTATGTGCGCATGTTCAATAAGATTCCTGTAGATATGCAAAATTTACCCTCATATAAATTTAAAGTATTCATTAAGCAAACACTGCACAAAAGGGTATTTATTATACAATTTCTGAATATTTAGAGGATAAATGGACATAACGAGTTTGATTTCCTACAGGTTTTTTTTCTACAATAGTTTGATATGTTTGTATTTCTATGTAATTGGTTTGAAAAGAGCTATGCTCAAGTTTCTTCCTCGTCCTGCACGAGGAATAACTGCCTCTATACGAACGAGTGGTAATTAAAAAAAGTGGAAAAGATTAAAAAATAATTAATAACTGTAAATTGTTTAAATGTCATGACGTATTTCAAGTGCTATATGAAATGAAGATATTTTGAATTTGAATATTCATCTTTCATCGAGGAACTATGTAATCCATAACTTGATTAAAAGATCTACGAATTATGTGCTTCTGTTTATTTGTTAATGTATAGTTTCAATCCGTGGGTATTAAAAGGCTTCCCCTACTATTTAGGTGTACAAATGATAAATTTACGTAGCGGCGGGCTGTCGATATCCCACGAAAAAGGGAAAAACAATCAATCAGCTCCCCCCTTATTGATGGATGTTACGTGATTGATGGACTCTGCATCCACAGATAAAAGAGTCTAATTTTTCGTAGTTGATTCGTGTTCTAGCAATAACGCTATCGAGGAATAAATGACAAGGAAAAAAATATTAAAAACATCGAAAAAGATTTGCTCTTGTTTATGTTCTCCAGGTGCTAGAATCAACATTCTGTCTATGGGTTTTTGGTTTTGATGATACGAAGTTTTGAATTAACCGATAAACATTAAAATTCTTAGGAAATTCCACGTCGACATTATAATCTTAATTAGTGTCTTTTCTCATCGCCGAGCAAGATAGAGTTGAACCTGAAAGTCGTTTTATGTTGCAGGTAACTCGTTCGCTACGAATCAATCGTAAAGGGTCCCTTGGCGATCGCCAGCATAAAAGGTAGGTTTAACTTATTTATGTTCGTCAAACGTACGGCGTTCGGATTCGAGGGAGCGCGACGGGTCCTCGCTCATCGCACATATTTTATCGCGTGCCGCGTCGACCGCCCGTAACAGAAGAAGGCAATCGATAAAAAATGTACAGCCGGAGTCCCGGGCGGGAGTCGACCTCCGCGGCCCGCGCTGGCGACGTGCTAAAAGCGCTACCTCGTCCGTGAAATATACTCGTTAGGCGTTCCGTTCGAGTGCAAAATTAATACGACGGCGGCGGCCGAAGGGAAGAGCGCGGCACGCGCGGACGCTCGTCCACATCACGGGAGTCTCGCTTCGTCGCCGTGCGGCGCCGCGTTCGATGAAGGCGCGTGCCGCCGGGCCGTGCGGCGCGCGGTCCTTATACGGGTTTTCAGTATTCTTCAGCGGCGCGCTGCGAATGTCGATTACTTTTCGACAAACTTTCAGACGCCTAGAACTCGTAGTATCGACAGCGCCGAAGACGTCTTTCTTCCTTAGCTCGTTCGATACGATTCGCTTCTTGAAGTCGTAAGAGAGAATCATACCTCTTATTGTTGCAGGGATTATTTTCAATTTGACGTATACTATAAATAATTTAGACCTCTGATCAATCGAACGACAGACGTGAAGTATCCTTCGCTTCGCAAAATTTTACCTGTGCAAACGAGACCTTTCCCAAAAGCGATTTGCTTTATAAACAGTTCTATTGAATTCATTAAACCGTTTCATAACGGCCTTTATGACTACGGCGGCGAGATCAAGATTCGCAAACTTTTATAATTTGTAACTTGAGACTCGTCGACGATCGCGTGAACTGATTTATCAAAATTGTTTTCGATTCCGGTTCGCGTCTAATTCGCGTCTCCTGCACCTTATTAGTTTATGAGATTGTGATTTATCTTAGTAATGTTTGTAATTAATTCCTTCGATTCGTTATAATAATAGTTTAATAAAATAATTCTAAACTCATAATCATTTTACGATCCGTGCGCAAAACGTGTGGAGTGTCCTTAAAAGATAGATACTTAGCAATAATGACGTGGAAAAATAATATGTATACGCTATATTAAAATTAACTACCATTTCTGTCAGAATGCATTATATATGCAGAACCCTCTTTGCAATGTAAAGCAATGACTATTAACTTCATTTTAATTCGTGGAAAAAAATCTTTATCAGCAACAGTATTTTGTTGATCGTTGAGGTGTATTTATCCGGAACCTTCATTTTGCGTAAACGCAGCAATGCGAATGGCTAAAATGCTCATTCTAAGTATTAATTGCCATACTGCTTCTTTCCGATTTGTCCTTAACCTTAGCGTATTCTTTCGAATTCCTTTTATGTGTACTACCTCCACCAGGTAAAAGGCCACTGATAGTATCGACACTTTCATACGGCTTATAGTTTTATAAAAGGGGTAACGTACTCACGATGACCAGCTGTTAACTAGTTAGTCTTCCAAATTAGCTAGTAGTGTCATATATAACTGTGGATCACATCATTTGAAAATGGTATTCAAAATATCTTTATAGTATATTTCTCCATTATAAAGTTGTTAGTCAATTGTGCCGTTTAAAAGTATACAAGATCTCACATAATCTAGTTTAAACATCCGTCCTATCCTCGAGTACATCTAAAAGAAGCCCTTAGATTTCATTGTACCTCGTCTATATACATAATTTTTGCTAATGTGTCTACTGCTAGGAAAGGAATGCATCAGAAAATTGTATACCAAAATTTTATTATGAAATAGGTAGCAAAGACGGAGTCGTTATTAAAGAAAGACAGTACCTGAAGCGAAGAGTTCGCTGGAAACGACTGTGGATGTCAGCGAGGCAAGTAAGCAATCTCGAGGCTGTAGTGGAGACCTATCTATAGCTGCTGCCTACCTTGTGCGATATGAGGGTCGGCTATAAATAATTATACCTAGACACCCATACCTAATAATTATAGCTTCTTTCGTGGTATGTTTTTATCATGCAATATTCGTATTATTATTATGAGATAAGACTTAAACAAAAATGAGAACGACCTTTACGAGGTTTAACTTTTACAAAAATTACTTTCCATTTTTTACATTAATTTTTTTCGTGGTCAGAGCACAAAGAGGTATTGCGTGGAACCCTATTAACAAAGGTCGTGCTCGTCGTGCTACACTCGACTGAGTAATTATGTGATAATGCGAGAACAATTCTTATTTGAAATATTAATAAGTAGGTTTATGTATTATAAAATACTGCTCCTTCAATAGATTGTTAAAACTGAAGAAAATCTTATTTGTAACGATGTGTAAAAGCCATTGCGTCGGTGAGCGTAGGAAAATTTAATGGACCACGATAACAGTAAGACATACCAAGGAGAGCGAGGCGGTCTATCATATATATTGAAGTTTAGTTTTAATTAAAAAGTAAAAATGTAGAAAACCCTATACATAATACGTAATACTAGCTTTTATCCGCAGCTCCGCCCGCGTAGACACAAAACGATTTTTTTAATAGGATTTGCACAAAATCCTTTCTTAGTGAGCGTATAGACGCAGGACATAGGTCCTGAAAAAAATAACTACGCAATTGAATCGGACCTCTAATTTTGGAGATCTCATGATGATTCAGTCAGTAGTATTTCTTTTATATGTATAGATTAACTATTTATTACTTGTACAAACATTACTCGATCTGAACAAAACAATTTATCAGATTGAGGAAAAAGTTATTTCGTTTTTTATTAGTAAAAAGTTGCAGTAAAATCTCTTTGGTTATGTTGTTTTTATCTGGCTAGTTTTTAACCGACTTCAAAATTTATAAAGGAGGCGGTTCTCAATTCGACTGTATTTTTTTATGTTTGTTACCTCAGAACTTTCAACTGGGTACACTTATTTTAATATTTTTTCTTTATTTGAAAGCTAGTGCTTCCCGGTCCCATTTTAATTTGTTTCAGTTCTGACAATGGTATCCATGAAAAAATCGTATAAATCTTAAATTTGCATTAAGTATGTGCGCGACAAATGGACGAATAACTCAATATCACGCTAACCGATTTCGATGATTCTTTTTTTATTGGAAAGGTGTACTTCAAGGGTACTTTGATGAGAGTTTGGTTAGGTTCTGATTATGGGATCCATGACAAAGTAACGGAACTCTTCAATTCTTTGGAGCAAATTAACAATACTCGGCCGAATCTTTTATAGGCTATCCGGATATTTGAGTCACCTACCGTAAGGTCGTTATGGTCAAGTAATTGTCGTAGTCGAATATGATGATCAATGGAACTCCTTAACGGCTTACAGTGAGGGTGCGATTTATGAGCAGCACGTTTAGTAGGTCTACCCATATTCAGACAAATTAGTTAGTGTACTTCATATTCACTAAAAATCAAAAAATAAATAAAAATTTTAACAAAAAAAAACCGACTTCAAAACAGAAACTATTCCAAAACAAATGAATGTGCAATGCACTAAAAAGTAAAAAAATAATTACGTATTCTTCTACAACTTAATATTCAACTTACTTTTTCTATTCATCAATATGTAGGTACGATCTATGTGTTTACCACGCAAGAACGTAAATAGGTACCCATTCACTTCAAAGTTAGCTCAACACATACCTATGAATAACAAAAAATGATCAAAATATTTTTTAGAGTTCTCTTAAGTAAAATGAAATGTAAAATATTAGACTACTCAAAAGTCAATCAAATTATTACGATAATGCAATGTAGTCACAATTATTATTATTAAATTGTACTTCTACAATTGTACAAAAAAATAATTGCGTATTCTTCAATACGCAATTATTTTTTTACTTTTTAGGCGGTTCTTTTTTGTTAAAATTTTGATACCTTAAATTCATAATATTTAAAAAAATAAAAATAATAAGTAAAAACAGTGTCCCGCCATTTTTCCTATTATTTTTCTGCCCATCAAAATGAGTGAATCTAACGCAAAAATTCGATATATTGAAGTCTTATTACAAAAAAGGAAAAATGCGACACAAGTCGCGAAAACAATTTATGACGTTTATGGACCTAATGCAGTGTCAGTAAAGTTAGCACAAAACTTGTTCAAGCGTTTTTAGTCTGATAATTTTGATTTCAAAGATGAACCTCGCTCTGGTCGACCTGTTACGGATAAAGTCGATGCCATTTTGGAAAGAGTACAGCAAGATCAGCATATTAGTTCTTAAGACAGTCAAGAATTAGGGATTGACCACAAAACAGTTTTGACTCACTAAAAAATATGGATATTCAAGAAAGCTCGATACTCGGGTCCCAGAGGAACTCTTTAAAAGACTTTTAATGAATCGTGTTTTCATTTGCGATTCTCTATTGAAACCGAACCTTTTTTGAAAAGACTGATTACTAGTGATGAAAAATGGTTTACCCATGTAAGAAAGTGCGAAAAAGATCATGGTCCAAAGTAAGCTCCACAGACTAGCGAAACCCGAATTAACTTGCAATAAGTTGTTAGTTATGTGTATGATAAAAAGACATTGTTCATTATGAGCTTTTATCGCCGGGCAAAACCATAAATTCGGATCTCTAATACCAACAGCTGATGAGAGTGAAGCAAGAAGTAGGGAAAAAACGGTCGGAATCGATCAATAGAAAGGCTGTGGTTTCATCACTATGGTAACGCCAGACCACACACATCTTTAGTCACTCAGCAAATATTGAATGAGCTTGGTAAGCGTTAATGCATCTACCATATAACCCTGACCTTGCACCCTCATATTTTCACCTGTTTCGGTCTCTTCAGAATTCTTTAGGTTAACATCATGAGAGGACTGTAACAGCTACTTGTCGCAGTTTTTTGATCAGAAGTCCCAAAATTTCTACAGCTATGAAATTATGTCACTACTTACAAAATGACAACAAGTTATTGAACAACATGGCATACATGTATCATCATTAAATGTAAATAAAATTAATGAAAAAATTGATGATGAGTTTTTATACCAAATTCGAAAAAAAATTTCCCCACCGTACATTAAACCTGAATCGTATGAATTACAATATTAGGGAGTACAAATAAGTTTTCGCCGTTTTGAGAGAGATGGTATGACATGAGGCTTACGTTAGAATTCGCAGATGATAACCGGCTTGACAATTAGGTTGCCCATTCAAGAACATCATAACCCTCTCATATTATTACCTTTATATTAGCAACATATGTATATTTTATTTTATCCAAAGATGTCTAAATTTGAGCCAAACAAAGGTCATTTGCGGGAACTTTTAATTTACTTCTTTAATTTAATAAAATCTGCAGCTGAGGCACATCGATTGCTCGTAGAAACATATAATGAGGCTGCCTTGAGTGAGAGAATATGTCGTGAGTGGTTTCAAAAGTTTAAAAACGGTGATTTTGACGTAGAAGACAAAGATCGCGTTGGAAGGTCAAAAATTTATGAGGATGCAGAATTGGAGGAAGATTCGCCTCAAACACAAAAAGAACTTGCACTTACCTTAGAAGTCACTCAGCAAGCAATCAAGCAATCGTTTAAAAACGTTAAGAATGATTCATAAACAAGGTAATTGGGTTCCATACGAATTTAAGCCGAGAGATGTTGAATGCCGATTATGTGTGAGTGAAATACTGCTAGCTAGGCACAAAAATAGTTTTTTACATCGAATCGTCACTGGTGATGAAAAGTGGATACATTATGATGGCCTGGCTACGCGTCAACATGCACAGCAAAACCGAATATTCATGGAAAAAACTCATGCTGTGTATTTAGTGCGCTCAGCTGTGTGTGATGTATTACTAGTTGCTTAATCCAAGCGAAACAATCACTGGAATTGTATACCGAACACAATTGATGAGATTGAGTCGAGCTCCGAAGGAAAAACGCCCTCAATACTATCCAGACACGACAAAATTATTATTCTACACGATAATGCTTGTCCACATGTAACGGTTCCGGTGAAAAACTATTTGAAAACACTTGATTGGGAAGTACTGCCCCACCCGCCGTATTCACCAGATATTACGCCGTCCGACTGTAATATGTTCCGGTCAATGGTACATACTCTGTCTCTGACAGAGCATGTGCAACGGTTCACATCATATGAAGATACCTAAAATTGGGTTGATTCGTGGATAGCCTCAAAAGATAAGGAGTTCTTCGAACTTGGAATCTGAACGCTGCCTGAAAGATGGAAAAAGTGGTCGCTAGTGATGAACAATACTTCGATTAAAATTAAATTACTATTTTTTCACAATAAATATTATTTTATTGACGAAAAACAGCGGAAACTTATTTGTACTTTTAATACAAGTCAAATACAATACGATAGTATTGAATATAAACATTTTTATATGTTAAAACGCCAGTAGGCCAGGTGTTTATTATACTCATCGTACTATTCGCTATATCGTATCATTCTATATCATCCACAATGATTCAGAACTTATCAAATATTTGCATGATAATTAAATAACAAGAAAAATATTCGATTATTGATTACTATTTTATTGTTATCGCTCAATACTTTGTTTCTACGACACATACACAGCGAGTGCAGATATCTTTTTGTTTTGTTATACTTCTGTTAACCGATATGATTGGGCAGACGTTATTGGTGATTTCAGTACAGCGTCGTCAGTTTCATTATATTTATTTTAATCTACACTAATTTAATGCAGCTACTTATTTGGTAAACGGCATCGGACAAATCTGAATTTTATACTGTTTTGTGAAAATTAGAAAAATATGTTAGCAAATAGTTAATAGAAGCTCGCGGTAGTAATATAGACCTCAAACAAGAGTATGAAAATATTATTTCATATAAGTTTGTTAAAAAGAAAAACTATTTAAAAATTCAAAATCAAAATATCTATGTCACTAAAGTAGGAAAATCATATGTCTTTTACACAAACAGAAAAAAAAATACCTTGTCAAAGGCAATTTCTTTTGTCTTAATGTATATAATAAAATAAATAAATTAAAATAACGAAGTTGCATTTGCCCTCTACATTTCACGTTCATGTCAAATAGCAGAAGGACGGTACTATGCTTTAATGTTTCGAGTTCGGCTCTAGCAGCCCGTACGTTTGCTCATGATTACGTGTTATCCTGCGACGTTTATCGTTGAAACTCACTGACTAGATACTAGCTTTTGTCCGCGGCTCCATCCGCGTGGATACATTAGACACACAGACACACGACGGATGATTCCCCATTTTCTATATCAAATAATCTTACTATTATTGATGCCAATCCGATCCCGTTTTCGATTAAAGTTTCGATTTCACAGTTAGTTTCGATTCGGTCACATCTCTATTCCAATCCTGCGCCTTTCTTTTTTTCAATCACTCTCGATTATAATATCGATTCCGATTTCGATATCGATTCTGGTTTTTGTTAATTATTGCACAGAAACTAATTAGTGGGAGGTATAAAATATCATGCGTATAATCCAGAAAATATTGTATTTGTGTGCTATATTTCATCTTAATCCGTCCAGCTGTTTATGTGTAATTGAGTTACAAATAACTGAACATTGACACAAAGTATCACACTTTTTATGTCTTAATAATAGGATATAATACTGAAAAAGAAGCAATGTAAAACCTATAATTCATTTTAATTTGTTATGACTTTCTTATTATTAAACCATTATTATTAATCATATAATTACAACTGAATTCATGATACTCTCTTACTTTCTTTTTCGTTCTATTTCACTCTCTCACACCATATTCTTACTCTTCTATTTTCCTCTCAATCTTTATCGCCTTCTCTAACACCGTTCCTTCTCTAAACAAAGCATACAAAAAGCATGACAAACAGAATAAAATAAAATTAATAACTTTAAAATTTTCTAGTTATAAGGAATTATACACATAAACATACAATGAGAAAAATGTGTCCTCTAGTAATATACTAAAGTTTATTAAAATCAATTTAACTGTTGTTGAACTGTGAAAAAACGTATAAAGGAACAAACAGTCACAAACAGAAATTAGTTTACGTCCGTTCCCCGATGTCAAACTGTCAATTTTTCAATCATTTTTTCAAAAAATTTCAATCAGTACAGTGGTTTAGGGGTGACAGCATAGCAGACGGACAATTAGAGACACTTTTGCACGTAGCTTATACATTACAAAATGGTGTACTCTATTACTACATTTAAGTTCATTAAAATTAGTTTAACTATTGTTGAACTCAAAAAAAGTAGGCTATGTCCTTCTCCGGGATAAACTATTTCCATATCGAATTTCATCTACATGGGTTCAGCGGTTTAAGCGTGAAAATGTAACAGGCAGACAGACACACTTTCGCATTTATAATATTAATATGTTATGTATGTATATTATTTTCTTACGTCAAATCATGAATGTGCTACACAGCGCCTGAAGTCAGAAATTTTATATTTACATCCTCGTAGTCGATAACTGCAAACTATGAACTAGCGCAAAAGGAGAGGGGGGATCACACTTGGACAGTGTATAGTTAAATAGAAATTAGTGCATTTAACTATGAAAGAAAAAAATCAGTGTAGTTGTGATACGCCTCCCGCCGACGGCTCGGGGCCGGAGTGTGAGTGCCATTGTTGTATCACGAAATTGAAGAAAAAGCTTAGTTCTGCAGCATATGCAGTCAAAAGAATTCGTCGGTTTACAGAGGCAAGCACCGCGAGATTAAAGGTAATCAATCAATTAAGGAGTAATGTGTGCGGTTTTATAATAAGTTCTCAGTTGAAATTCAAAATTTGTCATTTCACGAATTTAAAACTTTCATTAAAAAAAGTTACATGGTTAGAGCCCGGCATAATGGTCTAAATATGTTAACAAAAAAAAAACCGTGGTATCGACCTGCTCGGTTATTAGATTGTTCAAATGTTGTGTTAATTTTATTGACTAATCTTTTTGTATTTTTGACCAAGAAACAGCGAATCTTGAATTTCTTGCCCATGCTTTTCAGGGTGAATCAGCATTGGGAATGGATGGTGATGTTAATACAGTAGTGAGTTATTTCTGTTGTATTTATTACCTATGAAAAAAAGATATTTGTGATTTCATTCTTTAAGTGGTGAAAAAAGGATCTTAAAAGCACATAGACACACGCCTCTGATTCTAACCGGAACATTAGGCTTCACAAATCATTTCTCTGAATAAAATTTTGTATCTTACTCGCTACTTAAGAAGTTCTTACGATAGGAATTAATATTAAGCAAGAGGAGATTCACTGGTTATCGTATCTTCTTGAGATAAATTCGGTTTTCATACTGCCTGTCCTGACGTTATTCTAATCAAAAACAAGATAATACCCACGAAATTTTTCATTATAAAAATTGATATTCGATCTGATACAAATGATATATGACAGACGACAGATCGATCTAATGAACCAGTAAACGACGTTGATAACACTCAAAGCAAATGCTATAAGATTTCTTCCTTTCTATTATTCATCGACTGAAACGAGTTATCAATGCAAAAAATTGTTCTACTTTTAATCAAAACAGTACATCTCGTTCAGAAGCTGTTATCAAATTACAAATTTATGAGGGAAATTCTAATTTTTTTGTAAATACTGGTGTTCATTTTGAGGTGCTACAATTCATACTTGAATACGTCATGGGGGGGGGTACTATTACCATATTCGTGTAATCGCTTGCTTATGCAGGAGGGGGTTTGAAATCATTGAAAATTTGCTCACGTTATAGTAGAAGAACGCTTTCTTAGTCATGATCATTGAAAGTTTGACAATAAAGTACTTGTAGCAATAAATTATATAATTGGCAACAGATCGCAATACAAACATGCGCCATGCGTTCTAGCTTTAGGGCTTTCCTTGCTCACAGTCAGACTTACCGCTGTTGACCGCCTGCTCGCTATTCACTGTTTGTCCTCGCGCTACTTCCTTGAGGACCAGCCGTGCAAACGCACCGTGTGAACGCTCTGTACTTCACAGATCCGGTATTATAGTTTCACATCGGCCTAGATTATGAAAAAAATAAAATAAATATATCGAAACTCTTCGACTCCTTTATTCACGTTACTCTGGAATTTAATTTTAGAACACGCACACACGGCCGCCCAACGGAACTAGGGGGGGGTTCGCAGACTCAATTTCGATCGGTCCTTATTTTGTAGGGCATAAGTTTCTTATTCCCCTGAATAATTAAAAACCATAGAAATAACCCAACCGCTTTTCGGTACGGCTGGAGGAAGTTGTAACGGATATAAAGAATTTTTATGAGCGTTTCATTACTAGGCCTCCGGCTTTTGTTTATTTTTATGAATCGGAATTTTTATGTTGGAGGAACACGCCCCTGTGAGCTCTAGGGCGCCGGGGAGCGGGCGCGGCGGGCGCGCCGCCCGACGAACCGACGCGACGCGACAAAGTATTTTAGTGTTACTGCCGACTACTCGTAACTCGTGATGTTCACGATTGTTATTACAATATCTACCCGTTTTTGTTGTGAAGTTTGACAATCACGTTCCGCTTTGCATGTACTGACAGAATGCGCATTGTTGTGTAAATTAACTCGAAAGCATAGAACGAAATAAAAGAAAAAGTTTATAATGGGGTTGGAATAAATAAAAGAAAATAATTGACATTATAGAGATAAAATGAAATCGATTTTGAAATTAAATTCAAATTCATAGTGTCTATGAAATAAAACATTCGTTCATCTTTTTTTTTTTCAATAAACTGCTGAAAATCGAGAATGTCTTCGAAGATATTCTCAATAATCTTTAAAAATCCAAACCTTGTTATGATTTATTGTATGATGGAACAAACTTCATTATTATAATTTTTCAGTTCTTCGAGCCCAAACTTAATTTCTTAGTTCTATATCTTTTGAGTGATTTTTTAATTTTTCTTCATGAAATGTTTCTAACTTATAACACAAATTTCAAACGTGGTGGAGACACGCTGTGGCCAACTCGGCTGCAGCTCTATTATAGGTCGGTTCCACTGATGAGAAATTACTATCTTATAGAATATAGACGTGAAGTAACAACTTTCGCTGTGGCTTTTCCTTCCGTGAGTGACAGTTTCAATGTCCCTTTTCTCATTCCACCAGACATCCCGTCCCTGCGCCGACCGGCCTGTTAAAGCCGGCAACGCTCTGGTGGTTCCTCTGAGGTATAAGTGTCCATGAGTGGCGATGGTCTATAAAAAATGCTCGAATTAAAAAAAATACCTGGTTTTAATGGATCGTGCGACATTTGACATGGTTTTTCAAACTTAGAGTTTATTATATTTTAAAATCGATCATTGTAGTTGTTTTGAAGTTTCAATATCTACATAAAGTAACATTTTATCCCATTTTCTTGGCGACGATCTTTGGTATGAAGATAAATATTCAACGCAATTTTTGAAAGTCTCGACTTAATTAGAATTGGGTATTGATAAATTGAGTTATTTTAAAAATATTGGGAAGACGTCATTTCATATAATTTCTTTTACCGACGACGTCATTTCTCGAACAAATCTACCGGCTTAGATTAGTCTCGCGGCAATTGACGCGACTTTCTAAATTATAGAGTTGATCAGACTTGAATTGAGTCATCGAGTGGTTTTGAAAGAAAGAAAAACAAGTATTGAACATCTATAATAAGCCTAAATTTTTGACAGAGAAAGATTTTCAAGCGGCCATCACGTACCGAACGTCGCAGCGTCGGACGACCGCCCGCCGGTCGGTGACGAACAGGCGACGGCCGCGGGCCGCTGTGCTGCAGCCGACGGCCTGGTTTTGTGGGCATGTAACGGCCGTCGGTCGGTGTCGACGGCGGCGCTCGGCGTGCTCCCGCGCGCCCTCGCTGGGTCGGCTCGTCAGAGTTACACGATCGCTCGAAACCTCGCTCGCCCTCGCGCCGAACTCGCACTCGACCCGCCTTTAATAGAGACGTATAAAAAATATCTGGCGCGAGTAAAAGACCGAAAAGTACGAATTTACGAGTATTACCCGACCTTCATTCGAGTGCGCGCCGAGTACATTCGGAACACGTACGTTTTATTAGGCCGATAAAAGGAAAAGGTGGACGAGCGCGGCCGGCGCCGGCGCCGGCGCGGTGCCGTCGTTGAAAGATTCGTTTATTTTGTCGACGCTCAACAACAATAAATATAGTTAAGGCGATACCTCGATGAGGAGTAGGAGAGGGATTCCCCGCGCGTTCGCGTCACCGGTGACGGGCACCTACCCGACGAATAAACGAGTAGGACTATTAAAACTAGCGCATACAAAAAATAAACGCCAAAGGTCAATGCGCCAAACTAAATAAAATTAATTTGTGTCCAATCCTTTTACAGTTCACTAATTTACTGTTTAAAAAATATATACCTAAAAATGAAACTCGCAGCTCGTGCATTTAACGAGAACGAGGAAAAAACAAAATTTTTCTTTTCATTGATGCAGCACATTAAGAACAAAAATAAACGCTGTTTCTTTTTGCTTACGCCGCTGTTACATTCTGAACAATGAGTTCTGAATGATATCGCGCGAAATCAGATGGCACTCTAATCTTATTAGTGGGTAATGCCGCTCACGTTAACAGCTTTAGAGCTCCTAGAGAATTGGAAGCCTTTCTTTGAAGCATAAGTGGTGCTTGATTTATAGATAAATGGAATGAAATAGAAATTAAATAAAGTATACATAGCATTAGTGGACATCCGATAGAAAATGAGTTTGTTCACGATTTTCCGCAAAATTTTTAGTGGAATTTTATATTAAAGTTATGAAACTTAATGTTAAACCTAATATTATTTTATTTAATATAATATGAGATCAAGGAAAAAGTGTTTTCGAATTCTATAAGTTAAAAGTTTTAGTAAAATCTCTTTGGTTATGCAGTTTGTCACTGACTAGTTTTGATACCTTTAAATAAATGAAATTTAAAAAAAAGTAAAAAACTAGCCAAGCGCATGTCGGACTATGCTCGTTATAGGGTTCCGAAGCCGTTATAACAAAAAAAAAATGCACGTGAGTTGTTACACTTTTTCCATTTTTCCCGCATAGAATAGTTATATATAAGCGCTTTAGTCGCCTATAGCTAGAAAAGAAGCAGGTATGTTGACTACTACCATAAAACTAGTATAAACTAAAGTGCATCAGCAAAAGAGCATATATTCATGGGACTTACGTCTTCTTGTTTAGAAACGTAGTGCTTGGGCAATAACTCAATAACACTATATTCAACCATGTTCAAAATAATTTTCGTTGAAAGTAATTATTAAGCATTCCTTCGTTATTTTTTCATATTTTTTGGACAAACGGTTTACAGTTTAAAAATAGGGGGGGGGGGGACACAATTTCTCCTACTTTCAGAGCGATTATTTCCGATTTTATTCACGTAATTAGAAAAAGTGCTTAAAGACCTTAAAATGCTTTTAAAAGAACTGTCAAAATACGTGCCACACGTTGTTATTTACTGAAAAAAAAAATGTTTTCGCTTCTGTTAGATGCATGGAATTCCTCCCCTAGAAATATGTGCTTTTGTTATTTAACCATCAAACGAAGTAGCGGCTTACACAAAACACCTACAATATTGATTTCATCAGAATACATCTTGTAGTTTTTGAATAAAATGCCTGTGACATATGGGCGGAAGGACTTGACGAAACTATAAGGGTTCCGTTTTTGTCATCATGACTCGGAACCCCAAAAATGGTGTTTTTTTTTTGCGACATAAACGCACAAACTGCGACACAAGCCGCGAAAAAAAAAGTGGCGTTTATGGACCTAATGCAGTGCCGGTAAGAGTAGTACAAAATTGGTTCAAACGCTTTCAGTCCGGTAATGTTTATGTCAAAGATGAACCTCGCTCTGGTAGACATGTTACGGATAAAATCGATACCATTTTGGAAAAAGTAGAGCAAGATCAGTATATTAGTTCTTAAGACATAGCTCAAGAGCTAAGGATTGACTACAAAACAGTTTTGACTCATATGGAAAAAGATGGATATGCCAAATAGCTCAATACTTGCATCGCACAGGAGTTCTTTGAAAGAAATCTAATGAATCGTGTACTCATTTGCGATTCTCTATTGAAACGTAACGAAACCGAATCGTTTTTTAAAAGATTGATCACTGATGATGAAAAATGGGTTACCTATGACAAGAATGCGTGAAAAAGATCACGATCAAAAGGTACACAAAGGCTCCACAGGCTATAGCGAAACCCGGATTAATTCGCAAAGGTGATGCTATGTGTATGGATGTGTATGGTGAGATTGAAAGAGTATTGTACATTATGAACTTTTACTGTCGGATAAAACCATCAATTCGGATTTTTACTGCTAACAGCTGATGAAACTCGAGCAATAATTAGAGAAAAAACGGCTGGAATTGATCAACAGAAAAGGTGTGGTCTGTCATCATGATAACGTTAGATCGCACACACCTTTAGCCATTCAGCAAATATTGAGAGAGTTTGAGTGGGAAGTGTTAATGCATCCATCATATTGCCCTGACTTGCACCATCAAATTTTCGCCTGTTTCAGTCTCTTCAGAATTCTTTATGTAGTTTTACGTTAACATGAAGAGGCAACTGTCAAAACTACTATTAGCAATTTTTTGGTCAGAAATCCCAAAATTTCTACAGCAATGGGATTGTTTCACTATCTACACAAGGACAACAAATTGTTGAACAAAATGGAATACATATATTATAATTAGTGTAAATAAAATATTATGAAAAATTATCTTGAATATGTTTACAAAATACGAAAAAGTTTCCCCAACCCTATATTTTGTAGGATGTGAATAAAACGTCTGTGTGGCATTTGCATGTATTTGATACAGAGCAGTGTTGCCCTGATAGAGGATGAAGTTAACGCTGATGGCAACTCTTCTTTTAAGTTAACCGTGACGATGTTTTTTCCGTGTATTCCTTATCAGTCAAGTGTGCAGCAATGGTAAAAAAGCTTCCGTTCAATAACTTGTTGAATTTTAATGGCCGTTGTGTTTTATATTCAAATGTGATAGTAAAGTACTTAGGCACCGGTAAAATTATTGTATTGTGTGAGGTGTTAATTCGCGGAAATCCATAGTAGACGGTTGCCTGCAACATGCATTAACATGCAGCATGCAACCCACCGCTGACCCTCGAATCTGCCTCTCCACTACGAATCTCTATCCAAAGGATTGAATATTGATTCCAGAGGATTGACAGACATCATGTTAATTCATGTTGCAGGCAAGCGTCTACTATGGATTTCCGCGAATTAACACCTCACACAATACAATATTTAAAAACGGCGAGTCTAGCTGAACAGGTGAAATTATATATTAGATTGACCAAATTACACCGGTTAGCAGCCCAAAATGTTTGGTTTATCCAGGAATGCAAGCGTCTTAATGTTACTCCTAATTATATCAATATTCGTATCAATAATAAAAGTAAAGCAGCTAATATAACATTACTAAAATCTCAAAAGATCTGTCTTAATGAGGAATGTCGCAAATGGTTTAAACATAAAGATAACCTCAAAATTTATTTAAAAGTAGTACTGCATTCGGAATTATCGTTCAAATTACATAACATCGAATTCGACTTAGTTGATCAAAAAGCTAGAGAATTGGCCTCTATAATCATTCACAAAAAGTTCTTAATACAAAATAAAAAATTACAACGTTTAGTGATAGATCAAAATAAGTCTAATCACACTGACAATTTGAACCAAAACAATAAAACTAATTGCTACTTTTATCCGAGAATAAAAAAAATATCAAATATAAAACTTATAAGAATGAAGAATCGCTTCTTAATAAAGGAATAAAATATAATTTCATAAAAAAATAGAAAAATAAAACGCGTAATGAGACACTGGCGATAGATACTGAAATATCTCTGCACAAAAGTAAATCTAATGAGTCCATAAAATATAAAATTTCGGATTTAATAAAATTTAGTAATAGTAGTACAATTTCGGTCTGTATATACAATGTAGATCATAAAACGTTACTTTCACAAAAACAAAAGATATTGAAAGAAAATTTAGTTATTACTAAAGCCGATAAGGGGAATGCTATTCTAATAATGAACAAGTCTGATTATAATAATAAAGTTAATAATATAATTAATAACGAAAAAGAATTTCAAATTTAAAATATGATCCCACCAATAAATATATTGAGGAAATTAAACAAAATTTATCCTCCTCTAAATTTTCATTAACTAAAGAATCAGAAAAAAGAAATTTGATACCGATGAATCCACAGGCCCCTAGATTGTATGGTTTGCCAAAAGTACATAAAGAGGGTGAGCCGGTTCGTCCGGTGGTATCGTATGTAGGCGCCAACATATAGATTAGCTAAATACATAAATGATATAATAAAAGAAAAATTTCATTCAACCCAAAATATGGTTTGGTTAATAGTTTAGACCTGGTTAACAAAATTAAAGATATTGTCCTTCCAAACAATAGCAAATTTATCTCATTTGACGTAGACAGTTTATTTACTAATGTTCCCTTTAGAGAATGCTTAACAATTATAAAAGATAAGTTAGATAAACAAAAACTACATCCAGGCGAGAAGGACGATATCTTAAAATTAACAGAATTGTGCATGACTCAAAATTATTTCCGTTATAATAATCAATTTTATATACAAAAGGAAGGTCTAGCTATGAGTTCACCTTTAAGCCGATTAATGGCCGTTATATGGATGAATTCGAAAATAAGCACTTAATAAATAATGATAGTATCTCCTGTATTATTTTAGATATGTGGACGATATTATTATGTGTTGGCTGGGTAATTCAATAGAATTAGATCTGTTTCAAAATTATATTAATAGTATACACCCCAAAATCCAATTTAAACTAGAGGAACAAACAAACAATCTTATATTTTTTAAGCTATTGCATAGCTTCTATCGCTGGCCTTGAGCGTGGAGACCGAATCCAGAAATTCCGTAACGAAAATAACCTAACACCCCCCACTCCGACCGCCACAGCGGTGATACTTTTTACTTTTGCCATCTATCGATGAATAGCAGAACTTTTAATCACTTTTTTGAAATATCACGCTTGTCTCTTTAGTGCAACTCGCCTCTAGGTGGTATTGGTTGTATCGGCGTTACTGCGCATTCGTAATCCCCCACTTCGCCCCGCAATCTGGTGACTCATGCCTGCTTAGAGTTTCGGCGTTAGGGCACCTCCTCAAAAAAAATACTGCATAAATAAAATAAATAAATAATTATAATTGCATAAGTTGATAAAAAATACTATGCAATAGCTTTACCGCGGCAGTCCCCGAGTGCCACACGTGTTTTTTAAATTTGACTTTAACTATAAAAAATAATAGACATGAATTTAAAATATACAAAAAACCCACTTGCACAGAAACTACAATACCCATTTCTTCGTGTCATCCATGGCAACACAAATTGACGGCTTATAAATCAATGATACATCGGTTATTCACCATACCCCTCAAGAATCATAATTTTTCATTAGAATTAAATACCATTTACAATATAACATTGACGAATGGATACAATAAAAAGTGTATTGATAGACTCATTAAAAAAACTAAAAAGTATTATAAAGAACAGTGTCTATCCAACACAATCAAAAGACCAAAAGAAATATATAGCTAGTTTGACATATTATAGTACAATTTCGGAGAAGATTTCAAGATTATTAAAAAAAACATAATATTTATACGGCCTTTAAACAAACAATAATTTGAAAACTTTATGTAACAATAAAGGTAAAATACACAATAATAAAAAATCTGGAATTTATAAATTAACTTGTGATGACTGTATATCGATGTATATAGGACAACCCGGATGTTGTTTTGAAACAAGGTACAAAGAACATATTTCGGCCTTTAGAAATAATAAATCAGACAGATCCTATTTTGCTACACATCTAATAGAAACCGGTCGTAAGCTTAATAACGATCACAAATTCGATGTCTTGCATGTGTGTGAGAAGGGATTGCGTTTAAATGTTTTGGAATCCTTTGAAATTTTAAAACACAAAGATAATAATAATATGCTCAATGACCAAATTGACGTTTATAAATCGCCATTATTGGACGCTTGCCTGTAACTATTTGGGTAATTTGGGTGATGGTTAGTCTGTGATATTTGACGGGCATGTCTATTGGTGGTGGTCTGTGGCTGCTTTAAGAATGCTTTCGTCCATTGCATGACAGCGGTCCGCTTAACGAGGTTGTGTCGGTTGTTTTAACACTCCTTACACCCTGGTGGATGTGATTGTCGGCAATTTCCTGAGGACGTGTCTGGTTGGCATGAAACGTACGTAGAATTAACAATTTAACGGTTAGCGGACTAAGATAATTATAAAAATAAATAACACTTGGTGAGGTGTTCGATATCTGTCAATCCTCTGGAATCAATATTCAATCCTTTGGATAGAGATTCGTAGTGGAGAGGCAGATTCGAGGGTCAGCGGTGGGTTGCATGCTGCATGTTAATACATGTTGCAGGCAAGCGTTCACCGGTAAAATTAATAATTTATGCTGCATCCATAGTGTAAGATAAAGAGTGTTACTGTGTATAGGCGTGTGATCTAGTCGTCTGAGATACTGCCGAATATTTATTTTATCTGAACTTTTACGTTCTCATGCTAAAAAAACTGACAATAACAATTTAGCAGCTACAATCAGATTGGTACAAGATTGCATAAACCAACACCACGTTCCCACGAAGCGCCAACTCGTAACCGTTAGACAACAATAGCTGCAGGTTCTCACTATTGAGTGACGCTAACATATTTCTTCAATAATATTTACAAAAATCACAAAATTTTAGTTTGTTAACACCGAGCGTTATCCAATATCGTATTGTGAATGTTTTCATAAGTAGGAATTAGACGAAAACAGCAGTTTACACATACTGTATCTACATTGAGAGACCTAGGACTGATCAGTATTAGACTGAACGGAGCATCACGACTTTGCCGCTTTTGGCTCATGTTTGTTATGGACCTAACCACGTTTTTAGTGGTTTTCATTTGGGCGCTATACAAAAGAAAGATCAACGAATTCGACAATTGTCTAGTAAACGTGACAGTTTTGGCCGAGTAGAATAAGTTTAGTTGTATTCAGGTCATTCTTAATTGAGAAACGGCAGGGTGTTCGTATTGATACTGAAATTATAAATAAACGAAAATAAATAAATATAAGCAAAATAAAATAAGGTGATGAAAGATCCAGAAATGTAGTTTACATTAAATTGGAATATAACGCTAGTAATCACAAAGGGACAGAGGCATTAACGATCAAACGATAGGCTGTGCAAAAGTAATTCTCTTGCAAGTGTAATATAATTTGTTAAAACGAGCCAGTGCGGGCGCTTCTGATACCGGTACTACACCTAAACCGATTCTAAAAAAAAATATTGTGTACGTTGAATACTGATTACGTAAGTTACTGCATATTGCGAATAAATTAAAATGAGTCTCGCTATCCCTAAGCAAATGTTAGCAGAGGGCGCGCACGCCCTGAGCGCTAAACTTTGTGTACGGCTAAAGTCAAACACATTAGCACGGCGACGATTTTTTCGGCCCGCGGCTTAATCCGCCTAAAACAACACAGTAGCCGCTAATCGAGTTTTAGGAGATTACTTTGCAGTTAGCGCCGCCAGCACGTTTTCTCTGTGTCTGCATTTTCCGATACAGATTAGCAATTTTGCCCGTTATATGGTGTTGCCATTGCTAAATATGTTACTATATATTAAAGGGAGTACCTACGTGTTCATGGTGTATTCCATGCTTCAAATTATATTCGAATCCAGTTTTTCAAGTTACCACATTGAAAATCATAACACGTATGTATATAATAAATATTTGGAAAATCCAAAAGTGCACGACTCATAATGTTCATTCGTTTTTTGTTAATAACTATTAAACGACACAAATCAAGTTAACCATTTTCAATACCAATCTCCGGACAGTGGATCTCAAGCTATTAAAAAAAAAATGGATCAAATTAGTGAATTTTTACGCTCGCTATCGTGTCCGGAACGAAAAAAGTGTTGATTGACAGGAAATTTCTTTTGATTATTTTGATAGTTTTTTCTAATTGTATTATGTTAAATCGATTTGAACCAGTGATAGAATTAATCTTCATTAAATTATCTATCAAATAGTGCACAGGTTAATAAAATTACATGAATTATTAATCGTGTTATTGATGAAAAAAGTTACGAAATTGAGGAAAAAAAATTATTCGTTCGTAGAGCACTTCTTAATGCTTCGCATTATGAGTCGTGCAATAATGACATAAATAAGTTAATTAGAGCGAGGTACAATAATTCCCTATCGCGTGTATTTAAAAGTGACATCTGACTGACAAATACTAAACGTTTTGAACCTCTACGAATCCATATTGTTATGTCTGCCTCGGAGTAAGTGTTCGCTTAATAATTGCTCGGAGACCGTTTCTACGAATTCATTTAAATTCATAAGATGTTTACATGACTTACGCCACTAAATCTAATGTGTTCTCTAAGCATGTGTTCAACCTACAAGAATATGTTGATATATTTAAGGGGGTACATTGTCATTTAAACCAGCTTTCATATGAATTCTAAAATATTCATCAATCAAAGATCTCACTCTGTGACGTATTACACAGAATATCTTCTATTTAATAGGTTTATTACATTTTTTCCAAATTATTATGCATAAGTCACTCATCTCTCACATCCGTCGAACAACCTTCACAGAGTCAGAAAAAAAAAATTTTTACTGCTATACCATATGAATGTTTTTTTAACATTTTCTCAATCTTCGATCGATCGATCTTCAAATAAAATGACAACGTAGAGGACGAAAATAGATTTCAAGTTCTGAAAAATTTTCACGAGTGTTCTTTAAAATCTAGCTTCTTTCGACAAGTTCTAAAAACGTAAACAAACGTTCTATGAAGCTAACTTCTTGGTGTGCGCCGAAATCCAATAATATCTCTGGCTGCACACACTGTTTCACCGCGTACATCAAGACGGACAAGCCGCCGGAAAATCTGAGGATGTCGAAATCACTACCCGTCGTAAGAGTTGGACCACACCGGCCCGCAGACCACGCAACGAGCTGTCCCTTTCATAGGTTTTTATCGACTCTATACATGGGGAGAGTATGCAGCCATTTCTCCCACACAATAATCGAGCACATTCGTTCCTTTATACGGTGCCACATGCAACTACGATAACTATAACATGTTGATTGCTTTGTATTTACTCTTTTTTTAATATTTGATCTATGAATTATCCATCACCGTCACCCATCCCACAGTACCATCCTAAGCTAGTTGCGTTTGCCTTCATGACGTAAATTATTTTTCTCGTTTTTATTTTTCACTTTTCCTTTTTTGGCAGACACTCGCGAGATAGTTTCTCTGAACTTAGCTCCGCGGTACCGTGTGAACTCACTCATTGTTATAAGGAATTTATATATGTCTTAATAAAGACTTGTTTTGACGTGACAACGTCTTAAATTAGGTTGCGGCTGGGAGTCACTTATGAAAAAGTGTAACGCTCGGTAACGTAACGATGAGTCACCGAACGAGAGAGAGGCCCGCCGAATGCCTTGCGTCTCTCTCCCACTCAACTATGATCGGTCTGCCGCGCGCGCAGCACTAGAGAATTAGTGCATAGCTTGCAAATGTATTGCAAGTTATTGTATGTATATTTGTATATAAATACGTATGTATGTGTAAAGGTAAAAATAAAATTTTGTTAATATGAAATTCAGTGCGAGATTCTTTGTATAAATTAATGTTTTAAATATAATTCTTTGTATAAATAAATGTTTTAAATTGTTACTATTATTTCATCCTTCTTCCTACTATACGAATGAATATTCACATTAAAATGATTTTACCATTCAAAGTCGTTGTCACGTAAAACTTTCGCCCGTATACCGACTTTACAGGCAACCAAATTTTTTAAATCTATTTTTATTTAGTTCATTTTTATTTTTATATCTAAACGAACCCCCTAAATTTTCACGAAGGACGCATCATCGTTTATCTGGAGTTTTTCATTCATCTGTTCACATGTAGTGCGAGCATCCTGTGCTAAGTACGCGATCTCCGTGGCTGCAATGGAGGCATCTTTCTTGCCCGACAGACGTAAGATGTGCTAGCAGTGCGGTCGATGGAAATAATAAATATCATCATAAAGTATAATGAAAAATTATCTTTTTCCATATAGAATGCGAAAAAACTTTTTATTCGACCTTATATGCGTACATGCGTGCATACGAGCTTGCATGCGGGGCGTGCATTCGGGGCGTGCGAGCGTACGTACATGCGTGCATGCGTGTGTGTGCATGCGAGCGTATGTGCATGCGTTTGCATGCTTGCATGCGCACGTGGGAATGGATTTGTACTTACGGATTGTTAAGGGAGAAAATGGTTAAGGGCATAGCAGATTATTTTGTTGTTATAGCAATTATTTGGCCCAATTTGCTGACACTTTTATTAAAATTTCTTTCACAAAGAAAGAGTAGGTGTTAAGTACGTATGCTTATCATCTTTGAAGAATTACGTCATATATTCTCAAAATAAAAATTCAAGACCTAAATTACATCTGTATGAAAACATATCGGTAAAATATTGTACATGCTCATTTCATGTGAATTTCCCAGTGTTAGCGTTTGCATACATGCCGTTATTTTTTAATGTATATTATTGACCGAAACATCTTATATAATTAATTCGATGGACACCTTTTCGTTCACAATTTGCGCCTTGTCCTCTCACTTTGCGTGGCCATCATCATTCTGATCAATCTCGAACGGAGAACTGTGACTTCAAAGTGACGTCGGATGTGTGGACATGTATTTAATTTTGAAACGTTCCGCTGTTTTAGTTTCTTAATGTGTATAGGTACACATATTTTTTAAATATACTTAAAAGATTATAGGAGTTACATCAAAATTAAATCAATCGAATTAACAAGACTATGATCTTTTCATGCCGAAAAATACACAAAATAATATTTGTTAACTGTATCTAGTATTATACCAATGTTCGTAACAATTAATATATCGTTGAAAGAAGTGCATCAGAAGATGAGATTAGGTAAATAAAAAAACACTTTAAATGATGGATTGACAATTTCATAGCTTTTACTCTGGCTAATTATAATTAAGCTTGAATGAACTTAAACATTGCTTACTTTAGGATTTTTTTGTATGTCAATGATTTTCATTAAAAGCCTTTTTAAAAATTAAATAGTTTATGCAAGATAAAAAAAAAAAGAAGATAAAACTAAATAAAATATATCACAGGGTCCTTTTTTTTCTGTTTTAAAGGTATGTTTGCATATGTACATATTACATATGTATAACTCGTGTTTAATCGACATTTGGTTTTTGGCATGTTCAGACAACAACCGTTTCATTTACGCCGCAACTGAAAAAGTGTGATTTCCTTGAAGTGTGTTTTGAAGACGCGGCTTATCAACTAAAGGCCTTTGTAAATATCTTTTGCCTGAATCAGCGGGCTTCGTCCCCGAGCTCTTGTTTTATCTCAAAAAGTGTCCGCGCCCAGTAGAAGAGGCGACCGCACCGTCCGCGTCGACGGCGCCCGCCCCCGCGCCGGGCGCCCCCGACACGCAGGGTTTTTTCCTTTTTTTGCTCCCCTGATTTATGGATCCCGCCTCCGCGATATTAGCGGCAACAGATGTCTCGTCGGATAAAAAGTAAATACGAAATTCCTTGTAATTCCCTAGAAATTAAAAGTCTCTTTTGAGCGGCGCGACACGACGCGCTCTGACGAACCTATTTATTTGGCGTTCATTCCCTTTTCCGCCTCTTGCCTTGTCGCTCTGCGCATATTTACCATAACGTCTATGGTGTTGCCTACATTCTACACCCAGGACTCCCCATTCACGTTTTTGATCTATTTAAATTTTTTTAAAGGCATAGTTTTCTAATGTACGTTTACATCTATCGTTATATGCAAAACTATTTCAAACGAAGAATTCGATAATTTTTGAATTTCGAAGTTCAGTCCGATACGCTTACATTTCTTTGTGCGTCACTAAATATGTATAGACATCCTAAACATATAATGATCTATAAACAATAATTAGAAAAATAGGAAATTATGTACACGGTGGTAGAGCCGTACTGCGGCCAATTTGGTCAAGATGAAATATCACACTCTTGCAGAATAGGGACGTAAAGTGGCAGTTTCCGCTGTTGCCTTTCGTCCAGTGAATAAAAATTCTGGTGGCCCAGTAGTCCCCTCGCCATTTGCTCAATCGTCGTTTCTTTAAATATCCTATTCCCTTTCAAGAAGTCAGCAAGACACAAGTTGTTCCGTTCAACAAACCTAAAGGAAAAAATGGAACCCTTATAGGGTCACTAGCTTGTCTGTCCGTCCGTCTGCTGCAGCCAATTTGCTTTGAAACTACTATACCGATTGAGTTGATATTTGGTACAGATATGTAGACATATTGGATCCAAATACGGACGTTTAACGTAAATAAATGAATTTTGAATATGAGTATCACTTTCGGGGGTAAATTAAAAAATAAACTATACCATGTGAAGCATCGAATGAAAGCACTTATTGTAAGGACCTTAAATATATATATATATATATATATATATATATATATATATATATATATTTATTATTTTAAGATAAAAGAGTTTTGAAATTATTTAAGAAAATATGCGAAAATTAATCATTCTCAAGAAAAATCTTTTTCTAACGTCAACATAAATTTAATATGAGAAAATTTTCGAGCAATGGTTTTCTATTAATTTCGTTACCATTTTAGTTAACAAGAAAGTCATAAAACTTCGATTGGCCTTTCATGATGAAGCTTCATATTTTGCCACTGTTTATAACGGTTTTAACGAGTTCAAACGCGGTCGCACTAATCTGACTGACGACCTGCGTGAGGGTCCTACGGCGACGACCAAAACAGCATCAGCGCTGTGCGGCTCTTGATAGAGACTGACACACATGTGACCTACCAACAGATTTGGACAAGCTTAGACATTTGTATGAGTTAGTGCGCAAAATCATCCATGAATATTTAGCAGTCAAGAAGTTTTATACACGGTGAATACCTTATAATGTGACCAATACTCAAAAAGTCCGTCGTGTTAATTGGTTCCGCGAAATGATGTAAAGATTTGCCGGTGGTGACTCGAATGCTGTGTACGACATGATTACAGGTGACGAAAGTTGATTTACTGTTGTAATCCTTTCGAGGAGTTGTCTAGTGAAATAGGTGGAAGCATCAGAAAATAGATGGTGGCTTCTTTCTTCGGAACGACAGGTTCCGAATTGTTTTAGTAGGTAAAGAAACAGTCACTGCAGGTTGATACACTAAGAATCGTGTGTCTCTTGTTGTGGAACAAGTTCGGGAAAAACGACCTCACAGTAATATCGTCTTTGATCATGACGTGGGGAAGGGGACGTTAGGTATAGAGATATTGGTTCAGCGCCCTGTAGTCCCGAACTCTCACTGTGCCATTTTTATTTAATTCTTAAAATAAAAGAAAAACATCGGGGAAAGTGGTTTACGAACGCCTAGAAAGCAGACGCTCCATACGTAAAGGCCTTCGAACCGACCGTTAAGTGCAGTAGGCTGTGTTTCTCCCAGTGGTTCCATCGAATGCAGCGATGTATTGATGTCAACGGACACTATTTTGAAAAATAATAATAGTAAAAATAACTTACTAATAAATAACTTTGCTCAGTTTTTGATTTTCATAGGACTTTCAGTTTGAGTCAGTTATATGTTTTAGTACGGAACCCTCGGTGCGCGAATCCGTCTCGCACTTTGCCGGTTTTTTTTATAAACTATATTTATTCAAAATAACACATAGCTACGTCGTTTGATTTTTTATTACATTATTTTCCCAAACCCTGTTGTACATTATTCATGTTCACATGAAAAATTCTATTAAAACTTAAATTCCTAGTTGTATTAGGAAAAAAGTTAAATGCGTGGGAATTAGACTTGTGTCTTTGAGAAATATACACACTATAGTGTCGCGCAATTTATTCTACAAACTGGGCCGGGCACTCTGTGCTGTATCAAGTTGTGAGGTGTGTGACGTAAAACGACCGCCAGAGAGCTGCACGAATTCTCGTAGAAACGAAAGGGAATGCAAACGAAATAGTACCCGATAGCGTGAAGCTTTGGTCCGTTATGCATTCATCGTCCCTCCGTGGACAGCGACAGAACCTTCACCATGCCCATCGGGCTCGTGCTTGGCCTTTATTATTAATTAACGCCGAGTAGTTTCAGTATCGCGTCTTTGTTGTGTAGCCTCACCCTTTAATATGCTAATTTTACTTCTGTCCCCGTAGTGGCACCACAAAACATCTGCGTACGTACAATCGAATACCTGAGTACCAGTGAGTAGTGTTCTATCTGGGTGTTGACTGGTTCGGGCCTAACAGCTGGACGAAAAATTTAATGGAATGAGGTTATTGATCGATATTGAAAATATTCTAATTATTTTAAGCTATTGCATAGCTTCTATCGCGGGCCTTGAGCGTGGAGACCGAATCCAGAAATTCCGTAACGAAAATAACCTAACACCCCCACTCCGACCGGCACAGCGGTGATACTTTTTACTTTTGCCATCTATCGATGAATAGCAGAACTTTTAATGGCTTTTTCGAAATATTACGCTTGTCTCTTTAGTTCAGCAACTCGCCTCTAGGTGGCATTGGTTGTATCGGCGTTACTGCGCATTCGTAATCCCCCTCTTCGCCCCGCAATCTGGTGACTCATGCCTGATTAGAGTTTCGGCGTTAGGCCACCTCCTCAAAAAATACTGCATAAATAAAGTAAATAAATAATAATAATTGCATAAGTTGATAAAAAATACTATGCAATAGCTTTACCGCGGCAGTCCCCGAGTGCCACACGTGGTTTTTTTTTGTAATATGTACATGTAATTAGGTACGAAAGTTATTAAAATAGACTTTTTACTAATAGATTGACAGAGAGCAACACGTAATTGTGACGTCAGTATTAAAATTAGTGTCATTTTAAATATTTACACAATAAAAGTATTCCACAAGAAAAGGGTGGTAAACAAATATGATAATTATGAATCCTTAGATTTTTTACCAAATTCAACTTTATTTGTGTCATATCTATTCCACTATTATAAAGACTATCGGTTTATTTAGACGAGCGCCTGCGGCGGTGGCGGTGCAGCTCGACTCGTGCGAGCGCCCGTCCCAGAAGTCGCTCACGACGGGATCGCTTCAAGACAACACCGACTACCAAGTGTTGCTCTGGCACGAAGTGGGTGCTCGAGCAGTAACGACGTATCGGACGTAGTGGCATGTTGTGGGTAAGCGCCGTCGCGCTGCGCTCCCGCCCGCTGTTCGTGCGCATGCCGGTGTAATGCACAATCAAACCGTCATGTTTTGAAACTCGATGAAACGAAAAAGTGACAGTAAAAAAAGACAAATATATACATCTAGCCGACTTGCGAGAGAATGAGAATGAATGTGAGGTTACATAGAATACCTACGAGGAATGAGGTAAAATATAAGGTAGAATGCGAAAGAAAGAGACGTGTGCTTGTGTGCGTACTTTCATATGTTGCAATTGACAACATTGAATCTGAACAATAAACTGTAAAATAGCTTTTAAACTTGGTGCCAGTGTTATAATAAACACACCTCATAGTCATCCCACTTCTGGTGCGGCATTCGTCTCCTTCTCCTGCTGTTTAATTTTGTGAAGGTTCCACATCATACGCGTGGGAACTGCATGCATTTTAATTTTTGTCTTCAAAACAATGTCATGTATTATGTACATATTTTGGTAGCATATCGTTATATATTTATTATTTCATTACATGTGCATTAATCTTTACTAACTCTTGACAGGTTGATATTTAATATTCGATATATAAATCCTTCTTTATAAACATTTATATTAAAAAGTCAACATATTTAAACAGTTTTATTAAATATTGTTCTTTGTTTCTCTTTTGTTCTTCATTTTGAAACTGAAATTAAAAATGCTCATTCGTGTAGGTACGTGATGCTTCAGGGAAAATAGTTTTTTCGTATTCTATAAGTGAGAAGTTGCAATGAAATCTTTTTGGTTGTGCTTTTCTATCTAGTTAGTTTTGGTACTATTAAATAATGCATTAAAAGAAAAGAAAAATAAAAAGTTAAATTGATGTCCCGCCATTTTCTATTGTTTTTTATCCACCATAATGATTGAATCTAACGTAAAATTCGATACATTTTGAAGTTTGTTTTTACAAAAAAAAAAAAAGGAAAAATGCGACACAAGCCGCGAAAAAACTTTGTGACGTTTATGGACTCGATGTAATGTTAGTAAGAATAGCATAAAACTGGTTCAAGCATTTTCATTTAAGCGTCTGGTAATTTTGATGTAAAAGATGAATTTCGCTCTAATCGACCTGTTATGGATAAAGTCGATACTATTTCGGAAAGAGTAGAGCAAGATCAGCATATTAGTTCTTAAGACGTAGCTGAGGAGCTGTATATTGACCACAAAACAGTTTTGACGCATTTCGTAAAAGCTGGAAATACAAAACTCTGGTTTCACAGAAGCACTTTGAAAGAAATCTAACGAATCGAGTAGTCGTTTGCGATTTTCTATTGAAACGTAACGAAACCGAAGCGTTTTTAAAAAGATTGATCACTGGTGATGAAAAATTGATTGTCTATGACAAGAGCATGCGAAAAAATCATGGTCACAAGGCAAGTAACCTCCAAGACTATACAGCGAAACTCGGATTAACTCTCAAACAGTTGTTGTTGTGTGTACGGTAGAAAGGTGTTTACATTATGAGTCTTTACCGCCGGACAAAACTGTCAATTCGGATCAGAAATGGAACTATGTCTTTATCTACAAAATGGCAACAAGTTGTTGAACAAAACAGCGTATATATTATAATTAAGTGTAAATAAAATATGGTGAAAAATTATCATGTTTATAAAATACGACAAAACTTTTTTCGCAACTCTATATTTCATAGGCAGTTATCTTTTAAAAGATATCTATATTGCTTTTAACATTGAAAAATAAAAATGGGCATAGCCTATATAAATATGAATCGTTTTCTGAAAAGTTCTTCCAAATAACATATAACTATTATCGCTATTGCATTCGCTTGCAAAAGTATCAAAGCTGTCAGTAGCATGCGCGCGCGCGCGCGCCGCCGCCGCAATTCTTTCGCAACTTTACAACTGACCCGAATATACTACCCGGTACGATACGGACTATTTAAGAATACAATCTTATACGTGTTCAGCTCCTACACGAAGAAGTTTTCTATTTTTGTCGCATATCTCCGATACGTTACGTAACGCCGACGGATAATATCAAATGTCCGGTGTGTCGATATACCGTTGTACCGTTTCTGTACGATTGCTTTTGTGTTATTTACGAGCCGTTGTTTACGTGGTTTATCGCCGAGTACAATTTAAAATAACTAAATCGTGACCAGAATTCAAAGGCATCACCCGCATGCATTAGTTTGTTTTTATTTAAATTCATAGAACGCCGTGTCGTTGCTATGTTTAGAATGTACTTGAGTCCGGGCAAGCAAACTAATAAATAGTAAGTCATAAGTGTTTATAGACACCACGTAGATTTGTTACCTGCGTCCGACGAGCGTCACCATTATTGAAAGACACGGTTAGAGACAGTTCGTTAACCCAGGGTATCGTAAGAATAAGGGTCTAAAGCCTAACCTAATACAGTATGTCTTTAAAAATAAATAAAAAATTACGTATGTGGCCACCACGTCTATGTTGCATCTTCTGATCAGCCATGTCAGCAAATTGACTTAGCTATATTTATAGTTCATAAAGTTTAAAATTAATAGAATAATATCGAGTGGTCGACCATCACATTGGTGCATCATCGTATCGAAAATTTGATTTTATAATGTTTTTCCAAAAAATCTCCAAAAATGTATTTATTTTATAATGGCATTCCAAAATTTAGATTATTGAGATGTCTGGTAATGGGTGAAAATTGTATTAGGAAATTCCATTACATTCTTATATCGGATTGAGTTAAGAAAAAAATCACAATTTTTAATGCCTGTAAACTTTATTCACGATTGAAATAAAAGGTTTTAATTTGCGTTGTGGCATACGTTACAACCAAATTGAAAAACCAATAAAACATGTTAGACCGGGATTATAGTCTAGACCTGAATAGGAGTCGTGATTATTGAAGAGGTCGGTCGCTATAAAAATAAGGAGTTCATTGTATGTCCATCCGGGGCACAGCTCGTGAGTAATAAAATAGTTATTAATGAACATATTGGAAGCTTATTAAATGATTTTTTTTTGAATACTGGCCATTTGCAATGTGAATATAGCTCCATTGCCGACGAATTCGAGATTTAAATTATAAGTGCGTAAACTAATGAGACAATATAGATTGTACTAAATGTAACTTACGTCCGAAAAAGTTTTCAATTACACACAAGAAGTTTAGTTTATATATATATATAACGTATATATAACGTCCGGTATATGTACGTTGTTTAAAAAAAGATACAAAGAAAATATTTCGGCCTTTAGAAATAATAAATCAGACAGATCCCGTTTTGCTAAACATCTATTAGAAACCGGTCGTAAGCTCAATAACGATCACAAATTCGATGTCTTGCGTGTGTGTGAGAAGGGGTTAGGTTTAAATGTTTTGGAATCCTTCGAAATTTTAAAACATAAAGATAATGATAATATACTTAATGACCAAATTGACGTTTATAAATCGCCATTATTGGACGCTTGCCTGTAACTATTTGGGTATGTCGGTGATGGTTAGTCTGTGACATTTGACGGGCATGTCTATTAGTGGTGGTCTGTGGCTGCTTTAAGGATGCTTTCGTCGCTTTTTGACCATTGCATGACAGCGGCCCGCTTAGCGAGGTTGTGTCGGTTGTTTTAACACTCCCTTACACCCTGGTGGATGTGATTGTCGGCAATTTCCTGAGGATTTGCCTGGTTGGCACGGAATGTACATAGAGTTAACAATTTAACGATTAACGGACTAAGATAATTAAAAAAATAAATAACACTTGCTTAGGTGTTCGATATCTGTCAATCCTCTGGAATCAATATTCAATCCTTTAGTTAGAGGTTCTTAGTGGAGAGGCAGATTCGAGGGTCAGCGGTGGGTTGCATGTTGCATGTTAATGCATGTTGCAGGCAAGCGTCTACGATTAAAAGAGCTATCGCTTTATTTAACAAAGAAAGGAACGTCTGTTATCTACCCAGGTGGAGTCGCTAGTACAGCTAGTTATTATCAAAATAATTATCGATAAATGTAATAGAAGTCGCCGTTTTCAAATACTGGTCACTTTTAATTTGAATATTTCCGCTTTGGCGACAAATGCGCAATTCAAGTTACAATTGCGGGAATTGCGTAAATAGGCAAGATTTTACTGAACGTTAATTCCGTCCAAAAAAGAAAGTAACTCTCAAGTCACGCCTAAAGAAGTTTTAGTTACAACACGAGTCAGGAATGTTTATAAACTAGCACGTTTGCTTTTTAGGGTTCCGAGCCAAAATGGTAAAAACGGAACTCTTATAGTTACGTCATGTCCGTATGTCACAGGCATCTTATTCAAAAACTACAAGACATGAATATATTTTTAAGTCAGACAAATAAACAAAACGATCAAAAGTAATATTTCACCGAATATATATTTTCATCACCCATTTCATTTTCTTGAGTTGTATTTGTAGTTGATCCGCATCAAAATACTTTGCCCCAAACTTTTTATTCAATTTAAGTACTCGTACCGAATTTCTGAAAAAAATACAAGACAACACTGTTTGTATAAGCTGCTTCGTAGTATGGTAGTTAAATAACAAAATTAAATACTTTTAGGAGGGTACTCCCTACATCTAACGAAAGCTGCAAAAATCTTCAGCAAACACCAACCTGTGGCACATATTTCGACAGTTCTTTTAAAAATATTTTAAGAATTTTAAGTACCTACTTTTTGTAATTACGTCCTTAATTTCGGAAATAATCGCTCCGAAAGTAGTAGAAATTGTATCCCCCTCCCTCTAATTTTTAAATCATGTCCAAAAAATATAAAAAAAACGAAGGTAATGCTTTGTAAATATTTTCATCGAAAATTATTATTTTAAATATGGTCGAATATAGTAGTATCGAGTTATTGTTGAAAAACTGCGCTTCTCAACAAAAGGACGTAAGTCCCATGAAGATACGCTCTTTTGCTGATGTATTTGAGTTTACGCTAGTTTAATAATAATAGTCGACATACCTCCTTGTTTTTCTAGTCGCAGGCGCTTAAAGTACTCATGACTACTAGGTGCGGAAAACATGGAAGAAGTGTCACAGCGTGCTTTTTCATCTGTAGTGCATTTCTTTGTAATAATGGCTTCGGAACCCTACACTGAATATGGTCCGACATGCTCTTGGCCAGGTTTTTGTTGTATTTCTATTGTATTTTTTATTAAATCAATAAGTAGGTTCCACCTAAATACCATTGTTTATGTCATAGATTTCATATAAATACCATTGTTTATGTGACCAATGTGGGTTTATTCTTTTAAGAAACATTTGAATAGTAAAATCTCAAACGTGTGATCATTTTTTTAAAAAGCTGAAGAACAATTCATATTTGTTGTTGCATGTGAACAAAATATTTTTAACGATGCTTATTTATAATTCATTGTATCCATAATGTCCATAACCCAGTGTACAGTCCGTGTGACTCCGAGCGGAAACGAGTGGGCGTGTGGGTGTAAATAGTCAGTATATCAATTTATCGTGCAGTTTAATACATTGTACTCCCTCTAGAAGTAACCGAATTCATTCTCTTAGGGCTCGCCTCCGGGTACACGACCACCGTCCGAGACGAGATGACCGACGACCACTTCCGTTCATTCATAAACGCGACTCTATCATCTTCCATCGGAGAACTCGATCGCAAATGACTAATGATCCCTTAATTTGAATAGAACCAAGGGAATATCGTTATCCCGGCGCGCAAACAATAACCCGCCCGCGGAGCGCGCGCGGCCGACGGCGCCTCTGTAATCGGGTCACGTTCCTTTTGGAACGCGCGCGGCTCGGGCGGCGCGCGGCGCGCGGGCCCGGACCGGGCGCTCGTGCGACCGCCGCTGCTGCGCCCGGCCGTTACCGGGGAGGCATTTGAATTGGAATTCGTTATGTACACGATTATTGTCATCGTGGTAAGAATTGTATGACATCCTATAAAAAGAAACGCTCACCGACCCGCGCTATTAAATGACAACCTGAAACGCCTTCTCGAAAATATCGAAGCGATCGTTTCCCTTGACAAATCCCGCCCCTCCACGTTCGCTCGCACGGAGATTGTTAACGATCGATCGAACGGCCTCGAATTAAATTCCACATTCACCCGTACTCCTCGCCGACACGACAGTGTCGGGTTATCAATTTACCGACTTCGTTCAACTGTTAAACTGCGAAACCCTGAGTGCCCATAATTTGCACAGATCACACGGAACGATAGCTTAAATTAAATTCAAATTATAATTCACGACTAGCCCGCAAAGTAGTTTCTTCTTGTAGATCTTCATCTTCTTGAAAAATTATCCTTGTCCTGCAAGATATATTTCATAGTTATCAGTGTTTCGTCTTCCATCAGTTCACAGACTAAAAGGGATGAAATCCCGATAGACCGAAGGAAGTGCTGTTGTGGGGAAAAAATGTCAATTTCTTTGCCGCTTAGAATGAAAGTGATAGGATTATTTAGCCAACTGGTTTACGTGCACCCTTTAGACATACAGATAGACAGAAAATCCAAATGCTATATGTAAAAAATTGAATCTTAATGATATTAAACATATAATTGCTAAAGGTAAACAAACAATACTAAACATATACATTAGTATAAAATCTATATTTTAATGGGTAGTGTACAGCTGCGATCGCAATAGCCAAGAATGGACCATTACATTTTTTTTATTTATAAATTGCTGAAGTTTCTTACGTATAAAAAAATTGATTTTAATGTTAATAATACCAAAATATTTTCTTATTATAAGCAATATTATTTGTCAATTATTACTCTTATCTCTTAATTTTGTAAATGTTGTTTGTAACTGTATAATTACAGATATATATATATATATATATATATATATATATATATATATATATATATATTATTATAATATATATTTGTTACAATGCTAAATAAATATGTATATATATATATATACATATTTATTTGGCATTGTAACAAATTTAAATAATCAGGTGAGATAGAATTTGCATAGCTTCCACGCTTCTGTTTTTGACTTATTACATTGTAAAGATAGATGTATAAAAAGAGAAGATACATAGTTGCGTACTATTTGGACGCCGAAAAATGGCTCAAAGTGTACATTTTGTCTGTGTCTCTATTTAGCAATACCATAGAAAAAGAAGGGAAAGAACAACTTATCATCTGACATTTCAACCGAAATGTCTTAACAAAAGGTTCCATTTTAAATGAAAAGTGAATAAGAAACGATAGTTTTGTTTTTGGAAGACAAAAGTCATACTTTTTACAATTTACACATGCTATTCTAAAACAAGATATTAGTGGAGTGATTTAAAATTTTTTTAAATTTTTATTATTTTTTGGTTGAATATATGAAAAGAATCATAATATATTTTTCTTTAAAATAAAGCTTAATGTAGTTATCACCTAAAATTTTATTTAATATGAATCTTAAATTCATAATATCCGTGAAAATATACTTGAAAGAAATTGATAAGTCCTAAAATGCATAGATTATAATAATATAAAACTTCCTTATTGTTCATTTGATAAAATAAGATGACGATTCATTGAACATAAACCTATTTTTGATGAACATAATACTTTATATAATTTGCTAAAAACAAATTGATTTATAATAAACATATTATTTTTGGAATAGGTTTAATCTACTGTATGATTTCCTTGCAACTCCATTAGTATAAGAACACAGTTTCTATTGTTAAGCGACCAAATACATATTAAGACAACGCAAGAAATATGAGACCGGTGTTGCTTAGGTCTATTTCTTTAAGTCGGTTTATATCTCGGGTTTTGATGCTACTTTAAATGAAAAAATACAAAATACTCATTATAATACGTAATTGAGCACTTATCATAACAAGCAAAATTTTGCTAATCTAAAATAAGAAATACCATCCTTTTTTATAGCTTTTAACATGTTATTTTTGCAATTTTTAACAGAATACTTCGACGTTGTAACGGAAGATGCGACAAACCTACACTGAATCAGTGAGTGCTAAACTGTCTATTTTAGCACTTATTTACTGAGGCCGTTTTTGAGCGTGAGACTGTGCTTCTCTTTTTTATAGATCAATGGCTCGAATGGAGCAGAATCTGCGCAGGCGAAGATTTCCGTGCGTTGGTTAAACGCACGGTTGGTTCCATGGTTGGTTGGTCCCGTACGTGGAAACAGCATCACTGATATTTCTCTATTCTCGATTGAAACAACGATGTTATAATGAAATTCAAAACTATGATAAGATGTTGTACAATAAATCAGTAGCTAAATTCCGTTTTGACAAACTTTTGAACTTTTGAAATCAGGATATGGATTCTAGCGTACAACCAATTCAGTGAACTAAATAAATATAGAGCGCGTCTGCGGGCAGAGGGGGCAGGAGCCGGGAGCGCGGTGGAGCAGCGCGTAACGAATTCGGTGTCAGCGCGCGCGGCGCCGGCGCCGACACGACATTTTCGTCGATCATTAGCTGGGCTTACGGCGTGTGCCCGCCGCCTCCCGAGCGGTCCTACACCTGTCCTACCGAATGGGGCTAATTATGTAGGCACACGCGAAGGTGCGAGCGCGGGGTGACTAACTCGGGAGTCACATTAAAAATATCTTGAATTTTATATACGGGAAAATGTTTACTTTGTTGTATATACGAATACTATTTATTGTATTTAATACGTTTAGAAGACTTAATTGAATTCAAAAACTGGGATGAGCATGTCACGTCAAAACTATGCTAAACAAACGGGACTTATCGAGTCTGAGAGTGGAACAGAAAAGGTTTAATTTATTTAATTATATAAATTCATTTACAAATATAATTCTTCGTGTTATATTTTGAAGAATTTTGAAATGAGTATAAATTAGCATGTTCCGTATATCGTCATATGGCTGTGTCAACTTTTCATCATCCTTTTGCTGTGGCATACCCTCGCGTACTAATTTCATTTCAGCTCGCGGGCCGGCCGCGATCCAATGCGTACTGCTCACGCCCGTCGTCGCCGGGACCTACGACTTAACTTTTTTTTGAAGACAGAGAGCGAGTAGTTTACTTAATTTGATTTGCATTAAAAACTCATCGTTTAGTTTGCCCGTGGTCGTAGCTCTGTTTTTAAAGACGCACGCCTCTCCAATGGACACCGCCTAACACTCTTCTAAACTCTACATTTCTATTACAAATGCAAAAAATTGTAAAACTACAGTACAGATTGTACCTAATTTACTACTAACTAAACTTTAATTAAACTACTATTAACTAAATACACAAATCCTAGTTTCTAATAAATGTAGTTTACAAAACATCTACCATTAAAGTTTCACCATTTCATTACTTGTTCTCTCATTCACAAATCATGAAAATTCTGAGGTATTCCAGCTGACCTATAAACTTGAAATTCAGGAAATAGTTAGTATTCAGGAAGAAGAAAAAAAATTTCTAAAACTACAAACATTTTTTTGCGATTATCACAAAATTATTTATATGCGGTAAACTAATTACCTACCATAGAAAATTCCAAGCGAATTCAGCAAATTTTTGTGAGGTACGTAAAGTGTACTTTTTTTAATACGCATTTTTTCAATTCATTTCAGGCGCTTTAGTAAAATATCAAATTCTTTAGTAAAATATCAAGTCTTTCTTTTTGCTTCTATATACTCTTATAATAGACGACGTTATGTTACCAAATTTATAACCCGAGGTGTATAGGTGCACCGTGTGCGTCTGCTTATAAGACTTTGGCTAAAGCTTTTTTTTAATTGTTAGTACTCTTATATTGTATATATCTTGAGTACGTTCTCACAACCATCGAGAATTAACTACGCATTGATCGAAGATCAACTATGGTAACATTTAATCCTGCGAAATCATTGAATCAGCTGGATATTCACGAAGTGTCCACCTCTTTATACATACGCTACGTGTGACCTACTTTTAGCCCATTATTATAAATTTAGTCTGTGATGAGAAGTACTGTTTATAAAAAAAATGATTATTATTTGTTTGGTCTATACGGCTAAGGAATAATCTCACAGTATACACACCTTCATGCTTTCCGATTGTCGAGTCCAAAATTTTAAAATTAAATTGGCCAATTTACCACGGTCATACTATTCATAAAAATATTATTAATTAATTATATTTAATTTTTTTGTGTAATAGTATTTCTGAAAAAGCTATCGGAAAAACTTAGGAAATTCACATTCAGAGGTGATATAATGGCCTAATCCAGGTATGGGCAACCTTAGACATGTCGTGGGCCAAAGTTTAGTGTGCAAATACGTTTGCGGGCCGCGTTCAAAAGTAGTGCATTTTAAAGTAGGGTTCATAATTTTTAGCGATAGATATCAGAAATAAGATAATACGACAATGTTATTATAATACAATTTAAAAATAACAAAATGAAATGAAAAAAATATGTACAACATTATAATTAAATCGTTAAATTTGGAATTACTACAAACTACTAAAGTTAAATCAATGAGACACTTGAGCTTGAATTTGGGAATCTAATCCATCGATGTTTGGATTGATTCCACTGATACAAAGACGAAAAGAATTTTCCAAATTATCGTCAGTCAGCCTTGTACGATGTTTTTATTTATAAACTTTCATCATTGCAAAAAACTGTTCACATTTCTAAGTATTTGTGCCAAATGCACAAATTAAACTTGCGAATTTTCTAAGCTGCGGAAAATGGTCTTCACGTCTTCAAATTTAGATTTTAGGAATGAGTTTTCTTGAATCTCGATCAACTCCATTTGCAAGTGTATTGGAGCATTTTGTATATTACTTTTTGTTTGAGTAGCAAATAACTTAAAACAATCTTCCATGTTTTTGAAATCATTAAACCTGTCCGAAAATTTGCTCCGACAGTAACTTGAGTTTTTAATCGTATTGAGCATAAGCAATATTTTCATACGCAGAGAGCGTGGTGAAATGGTAACTTTTACCAGACAGCATCTGTGTCTCCCACAAGCGAATTTTGTTCTGAAACGCGTTCAAATGTCTGTACAAATGATTTACTAACTGTTCTTGTTTTTGAAGTTACAATTTTAAATCATTCAAATAGCCTGTAAAGTCGACCAGAAATGCTAAGTCACAAATCCATTTTGGGTCACTCAATTCAGATAGTGGTTTATTCTTTATTTGCATAAAATCTGCTCTCATTTATAAGCTCGTAAAACCTTTTCAGCATTTCCCTTTGCTTAGCCATCTGACTTCACGGCAATATTTGGCTGATATTTCACCCAAAAACGCCTTGAACTGACGATGGTTAAGCCCTCGGGATCGAATAAAATTGGTGGTTTTTACTATCACATTTATAACATTATAGAGTTGAATAGACTTAGAACACAAGTTCTGTTGGTGGATAATGCAATGAAGGACTATCAATTCATCTTTTTGCACATTTAATTCAGTTGCTTCTTCATTCAAAATTTCGATGAAACCTTTACATTAGCCGACCATAGAAGGTACACCATCTGTGCATACTCCAACTGATCTTGACCATGGCAAGCTAAAACTTGTGAATACCTTTTGAACTTCATTAAAATTGTCCTCTCCTGTAGTGGTTCATTTGAGTGGCTGTAAAGCAAGCAATTGTTCAGTAACAGTGAACTCTAGATCAACACCTTGAATAAATATAGCTAGTTAAGCTGTGTCAGACAAATCGGTGCTCTCGTCTAATGCTATGGAAAACGATTCAAAACCAGCCATACGGACAGTCAATCTTGTTTTTATATCATTAGCTATCATTTCTATACGTTGGACAACAGTTCGTCTTGACAAACTAATTTTTTCAAATTCATTTTTCTTTTCAGGACACAAAACATTGCATACTTTGAACTTACACTCCTTGATAAATTCTCTTTCGGTAAATGGTTTTAATGACTTTGTCAATTTAGAACTAATTATAAAACTAGCTTTCACAACATTACCAAGTTGTGTTCTTTGTTTATGAAACATTTGCTGCTGTTTTTCTAAATTTGCAATAAGTTTCTGGATTTTGTTTTTTCTTATGTGTCTTGTCAGTGAGTGCAGCATAGGAAGCTTAGTTGAGTAATGCCTCTTTATCTTGAATTCCTTCATCACTGAAATGGATTCATTACACAGAAAACAAACAGGTTTATCATTGTGCAAGATAAAAAAGAATTCTTCAGTCCATTTTTATTGAAACTGGCGACCCTCTCCATCTGCTTTTCGTTTCTTTCCACCAGAAATCATTTTCGTTTACTTTTCGTTCGATAAACTTAATAACAAAATGCAATTAATAAGCACTCAAGATTCATACAAAGTCACAAAGCAAATTGACGGCACTAGCAGTTCGCTAGGATATCGCTTGTTGAAGTTATCACCTCGGTAGCTCAAATAGAACTGAACTAAAGATTGGGCTATCCACCTGCTTATATGTATAGGCAAAATGCAGGAATGATGTAGAATCGTCTAGTGTAGAACGATTGAGAAGCAATAATCTTTTGTTGCGCATCAAAGGCTTTGATATTATGTTTGCCACCTCACTCTTTGATGATCGCCGCCACTCGGCTTGTTCGCTCCCTTGATTCCGTGAGTATGAGTAAGTCTTGTAATATCTTTCTTTTATTAGGTTTTTAAAATGTCTCGCGGACCGGATCAAATCTAATAGCGGGCCGGATGTAGCCCGTGGGCCAGTTGTTCGCCACATATGGCCTAATTGATTTTATTTCGGGGTCTTAAAATATTTTGCGGCGAAAGTGTTGTGAGTCGCCGTAGTTTTTGGGGGAGCATATTTGATAGAATACATCCTACTACAGCTAAATGTATCCCTCGCTCGCAACTAGCCCCGGTCAGCAGCGGCCGCGCCGCGCACCTGCACGCGCACGCCCATATCGGGGACACCTGACAACCAGCGCCGCGGCTCGAGCGTCGAGTTGCGCTTCCGATTTGCATACAATTGTTTCTCTGTCTAGTTCGTGTTGTTCGCGACCTAGGCTCTAAACAGGTTATTCACTTCGTCCGGAATTTCACAAAATGACTACAAAAATAATTCTTTCATTTTATAGAACTTATACTTCGTTCTTTGGAAGTTTGAGATATTCATTATTGACGTTGACAATAAGAATATAAATACGTTTTACCGAAAAATAAATAAAAATATACTCACTCAAGTCACGCTTAGAATTCGATTTCAGTTAAAGTGATTTATTAATATTTTCATAAATTTTCTTTTAGGTGTAAAGACTGACGCTTTGACATTTGGACGAGACCAGAATATATTTACGATACGTTTATTTATCACGAAACATTTTTTTCGACGGCGATTTTTCCTCATTTTACTGTTATAATTTTCTTTCTTAAATAAAATCCATTTCTGAAGAGGGTACTTTAGAACCTTACCTTAATGAAGATATTTTGGTCTTCTGTACAGGTCCGTGGCCTTATCATTTAAAAGCAGAAATGGATTGCATTTCCGGAATCGATTTGCGAGTCGCACTTATTGGTTATTAAAAAATATTATTATTTTATGCACTTTTGAGCAACTTTAAACCGTTAGATAAATTAAAAATTTTGCACGTTTATCAAGGACCGATAACTATACAATAATATGATATAATTGGATCGATTTGATGATGAACCCAGAAGGTAGGCAGATGAGCTCCTTACCGGAATAACACATCCTATGCGTTTTTAACACTTTAGAATTCCCTTGAGATGTCCTCTCACTATGAGTGATTTTCAGGGTCCAATGATGGAGCCGGAAGGTAAGCACTAGCACTTCATAATAGAACAACGGAGTCTAGCCGTGTTTAGGCTTGACGAATTTTCTTCAAATGCACTTTGGCCATAATTAGCTTTCTGGGTCTGATTATGGAGCCGAACGGTTGGCACTGGAATTAAATAACGGCACGATACTGGAATTGCTCTGTAATGTATTTGGACCATAATTGACTTTCAGAGTCTTATGATGACAACACTGGAATTTCATTATGAAAGAACGTATACTAGGCATGTTTGGTCTTGTAGGAATTTTCTCGAGATGCACTTTGACCATGAGCGATTTTCAGGGTTTGATGATGGAGCCGGACGATTGACGCTGGAACTCCATAACGGATCAACATATTACATCATACATTACCTTGTACTTTACAACTGGAGTACAAGGCAATCAAAATAAGTAATAACACGACTAAAAAGCTTGTTCTGTTATAAAGTTCTAAGGGTGACTTTTCAACTTCCCGTGACTTTCCGATTCCGTGATCAGATTTTGAAAATCGATCATAATAGTGTATTTCAAAAAAATCCAGCAAGTCCAAACGGTCTAGGAAACGTTGTCTCAATGCGGAGTTCCAGTACCAAACTTCCAGCTCCATTATCAGACCCTGAAAGTCAATCATGGTCAAAGTGTATTTCCACGACAATACCAACACTCCCAAACACCAATGCTATGTTGTTTTATTATGGAATCTAGCACCTACCTTCCGGCTTCATCATCAAACCCTGAAAACCATTCACCGTCAAAGTGCATTCCAAGACAATTCCAACCAGCTCGAACACGGCTCGGATACGTTGTTCTATTATGGAGTGTTAATGCTTTCATCAGACCCTGAAAATCGTTCATGATCAAAGTACATCCAGACAATTCCTACAAGCTCACACACAGCAAGGTTACGTTGTCTCATTATGGAGTTTATGTGCTTACCTTCTGACTACAAGCGTACTTAAAGAAAATTCCATTAAGCCGAAATACGGCTAAGCTGTTTGTTCTATTATGAAGTGCTAATGCTTACCTTTCAGCTCTATCATCAGACCCTAAAAGTTACTAATGGTGAGAGTACATCTCAAGACAACTCTAACAAGCTCAAACACGACTAGGATATGTTATTCCGTTGTGGAGTTCCTGTGCCTGCCTTCTGGCTCCATCACTAGATCGGTTCAATTATGCCATATTATTCAAATGTCGTTAATCCTCGATAAATGTGCAAAGATGTCATTTAACGATTTACGTAAACAAAACTCTTCACTTTATATGAAATATAAACGACGCAAAATCGATTGTAAATCGCTTGAGAATCGCTATAGACCAGTTTTCGCTTTTAGAGCGTAATTTTAGAATAATTCGCAACCGATACTACTGTTCCTACATTTATCTTTCAAGGACACTTCACAAATATTACGTATAGATCGTATCCCCACAGCACCGATTCTAATTTCATTTTTCGTCTGCCACATCCAAGTATTACTACCGTCGTAGGTGAGCGTAGGGCTGAGGACCGCAATACGGATAACCCAACGCGCTTGTCGTGAGATGCTTTTACTACTCATAATAGATGCAAGGCTCCCTTCACACTATTTTCCGCATTATTCTCCTTTCAACATCTCTATCGTGTTTACCGCAATTTGCAAATAGACTATCAAGTGCACAAACTTAAATTGAAAGATGTCTTGTTTAAATCGTAGGAAAATATATGAGTTACAAGACACTGGGTCGTAATCTAAGGGCTTGTGTGTCCTAAGGGTAGTGCAAAAAATCACTTTTACAAGTCGTTTCTAGAGTTGCAGTCCGTTACAAAAGTGAAGAAAGAGACTTTTAAGCGATAGTATTGCTCTCGGTCGATAACTCATTTCAAACCATCCAAGAAGTTTACGCACGGACGCAATCTCAATACACTACTGAGACTGCGGACTGAATATAATTTTTTTTTTGTGTTAACTCAATATAAACTACATAAAACACAATCTTTATCTCCAAGAAAAATGTTCATTTTGTAACCGCTGAATTAAGAAATCTGTAATTACATACCTATAAAGTTGGTTCGCTTTTTGTACAATCGAATTTAGATAAAAACTTAAGCGATGTAGAGCAAAATCTTTTGTATTTATTTTGCTTATTAAAATTAATTTTGCTGTCCACAGTGAAATAAAGAACAATAAGGAAAACGATACTAATATATAGGCGCCTGTATCTTTACTGATGGCTGTTTTCATATGTTGTAGATCCTCATAAATAAGGAATAAGCCAAGTGTGTACTGACATGGATGCCAACTGGGGGCGCTGCGTCCGCCGGCGGGACGCAACCTAGCACCGGTCAGAGTTCACAAAGCGGGTTTGGCTATTCCGTCTCCCCTCACCTTCTCCTAGAACAGCGAATGAATCCAGAAGCTTTCCATGCTATTATACTTTCTGCTACCATGCTGATTTCATTTTCCTGCTTATATTTTAATTTTAAATATGCGGCCTTGCCGTATCCGTTGAGCGCACACCACTTAGTTATCACATGCGCCATATTTTTTTGGAACCCAAAGAGTAAATTTGGTAAATAATCACTACATATTATAATACAAAGTCCTCCACCGCGTCTGTCTGTCTATTCGCGATAAACTCAAAAACTACTGTACGGATTTTTATGCGGTTCCAATAGATAGTTGTTCATGAGAAAGGTTTAGGGATATAATTTGTCAAGGTTTGTGCGAAAAAAAAACAACAGGGGCGAAGCGGCGGGCGCGCCGCCAGTATAAAATTAATGAAGATAAACACAATCGAGTGAACATAATAGGAAAAAAGTAATTACAACAGTTCTTCTGGAGAAATCAGAGCGTACATACCAGTCTGAAATCAGTGGTTTCAGGAGAAACCACCGATTTTTGTCTGGGCCCTATTAGTAAAGAGGGACCAGAATGTCAACATTTTGATGCGCCCTACTCTGTATTTATGCTTTACTTCTAAGGAATTTATTTTTAAAGATCGTTGCTACAGTCTTTTTTTTATAAAAAAATATATTTATCGCCATATTAACTTTCACTCGGAACTAACACAGAAAATGTAGTCAAACGACCGTTTGGTTGTGTAAAAGCCAATCTACAAATGAATGTTTTCGAAATACATTCATTGATTTTCGAGTAATAATGATTACCAGTCAAAATACTGTACTACATAAAAACTTGATATTCGTTCTAAGGCGATTATTCGAAAATGTATTCAATTTACATACTGTGCCCTCCTTAGAATTTTATTATACCTTTAGTGAGCCTAATTTAAATAAAGAGAAGCTGCGTGCCCTGGAAGCGCGGTACCTAAGCACAGTTTAAGAGTTAATAAAACGTTAAAGAAAATAATATGGCTGGTACAAAATTTAATCAAAAACGGCGATCGTGTTATTCTCAAAGTGTAAATAAAAAAGAATTTGAATAAAAGATTGCAGGACAATCATAAGATTAAATGCGGTTTTTAATTTATTTATGGAACTAGGCTTAACCGTTGTTTATAGTACATTTTGGGCTGATAGGGGCCTTATTACCTAAAACAAATCGATTTATGATTTGGTGTGATTTTAAAATTATTTCAGCCATTCCCAACGTGATATTTTGAAAGGCTAATTGTCTTTCTATTGATAATGTTGTCTACAATGAAATCACTAAATAATAAAAATGAATTTAAATCGCATATTTCAATTAAAAAACCGTTAGGGATCGCAAAATATCAGATCGGATCGGATATATATAATAATTATGAATCCATTTTCATTTCGTGTTAAATGAGGTTCTTACTTACTCAGGGTACTCTGAAATCAGTCGCCATTAATGTTTAATGTAAACGAGATATAATTTTATAGGTTGACATAAAGCCTTCTTCATCACTAAATCTTATTTGAGTCACATACAAATCGTCGTATCCTTTTACCAAGATGGCAGAAAATGTTAAACAAAATACGAGAGGTGTCCTGGAACCCAGACGCCCGGTAGGAGCGATATTCCTTTCGTTATATTTATTATCTACCATTGAATAACAAGCACAATGAAGGAATGGTAATGAAATTGTATTTAATTAATTTTATTTGTATTATTTTTATATAGTTATGAAAATAAACCTTCTGTTATTAACTATTATTATAAAAATATAAACATATTAGAAACTTAAACAGTACATTCAACACGTATGCTGCTGTCACGCACACCGCACGTCTGTTATTGTACTTACACTGTAGATCTATACGTTGACAGGTGACGCACCCGCCGCACGTCTATATGCAGAGGTCTACCGATACGGGCGTGTTGCGAACAAGCTGTAACATAGTGAACGAATCTAGAGCAGTCGGCGCCGAGGACACGTTTACCCTCTCGCTCTCTCTCGTCCGCTGTTTTAAAAGAGAAGTCGGACACTACCGCGGGCTCCCGTCCGCTAAACGCGCGATAACGAACTCGGTTCGAATTAAGTGTTGATGATAATAAATGTATTCTCTCAGAAATAATCGTAACGAGGATTACTGCATGTATACATTCAATGAAATATTAGTTACTAGCTGCGTCCGCGGTTTCGCCTGTGTGTGTATGGTGATGGAAAATTGTGATAGCAATGATGATAGAAATTATTTTAATTTTTTGGAAAATTTTCAATGTTTTTATATTATTCTGCTATTCGGGACGGAGACAAATCCAACAAATTAAAAATCATGAAAATCGATCCAGCCGTTCTCCAGTTATAAATGTTTGAACAATTATATTGTGTAATGTATGTTATGTAAGGTATTATAAACGCTATAGTTTGTAAGGATAGATAGGTACAGATGTATATGATGATTGATGGTAATACAAAAGTTATAGGTAGCTACTGCAATATACTCCTATAAATTATGTTAAACGATTTATTTCGGTTTGTATAAATATGCAGATTTTGCGATTTAGAAACGCCTGAGCAAGTCACGTAGAGCTGCTAGCCGTGTGAAAAACATGGCCTGCTCAAACGTATGCCTGCTACCACCCTAGGTCTGACCCCGCCGCCGGACCGCACCGTAATATCGGGCACTCGCTTGTCTATCGTCATAACTACATATTCAAATATTTGTCCAAATGATGTAGTGTGAAAGACAAAGTTCATCTATTTTAAACACCAAATGCGATAAAAATATTTATTTTGATATAAGGATCAATTTGTTAGTACCAAATGTGCGTTAGAAATAAATTATCAATTTTTATTGTATTTATTGTTCACTATTTTGGCGATAATCGCTTACGCATAAAAGATAGATATATGCTGTCGCGGGCTTTTTTGTAGGATTATTTAAGATAAACATGTCTATTATACATTATATACGTGTAATTCCAACGGTTTTTGCGTCGCACGCCAGAATTGCTCGCAGATGACAGATTTTTTTTTCCTACTTACTTAACACTTATCGTTATATTTTGGATAATTTACACTATCTACTATATAAAAATAAGTCCAGTTTTCCTCCCTGACGCTATAACTCCAGAACGCACGAACCGATTTCCACGGTTTTGCATTCGTTGGAAAGGTCTCGGGCCCCGTGAGGTTTATAGCAAAGAAAATTCAGGAAAAATTCAACAGAAAAGTGGGGAAATCGTTTTCACATACAGCGCCATCTCTGATACATAGCATGTACTACAAACTAATATCCAATACTTCAAGTAGATGGCGCCGGTGCGTGATAAAGTGTTTGACAGCTACTCATTGTTCTCTGCTCATTTAATTTCATTCAAGCTGAGTGTAAATTATGTGGATCGTGCATTTGAGGTTAAATTCAACACTCTGTCCATAGTCCAAAATGCCTAGAGGACGACGTGCGAGCATCGGCCGCCGCACAAGACATGCAAGCCAGCAACAAGTGTATTCAAGGAACTTAAGCGAAGAAAGACAAAATATAATAAGAGAAAATGACCGATTGAGACATCGCGTGAGCACACGAAGATCATTGCATCATACAATCGTTTGGCATTCCAATATGATCCCACTGCGAACTACAGTGATGATGAAAATTTAGATATTGGACGAATGACGACTATATGCCGATATTGCAATGCGTTAAAGTTCAAAGAGAAACGGCTGGATTGTGCTGCGCAAGTGGAAAAGTCAAACTGGATCCATTACTTACACCACCACAGCCACTGAAAACATTGTTCGATGGAAGTGATCCCGATTCCAGCCATTTTCTTCAACACATCCTTGAATACAATAACTGCTTTCGCATGACTTCCTTGGAGCTAATATCATTGAGAAGGCGGCTTCATGCCGACTTGCAAGGTAAAAGATACAACACACATAACCAATCACTCACACCAACACAATGAATTGCAACACATAACAACTGCATATACACCACACACTACACCATCACACGATCAGAAGTTACAACGTATTCTTCAACAAATTTTAATGATTATTTGCAATTACAGATACAAGGACAAATATATATCATTTGCATGGTTCAATGGTGCCAACACCAGATGAACCGCATCAATTCTGCAAATATATTTCATTTCGTCGATGGTGGATCAGCTGAATGTGCGGTGCAATATACAGGAGCACAACAGTTAAAGAGACGAATTATTGAACTGTTGCAAGCATTTTTCACGCTAATAATGCTGTGGTTAATATGTTCAAAACAGCATTGGAACGAATGCCATCGGATACGCACAAAATTTGTCATAGAGGATTGTACCCCCAACAGGTGAACATGTGCGAAGATTCAATGCACCCACCAATGATGTTGCTGCAATTATTGTTGGCGATCCAACCAAATCACGACATTGTCGTTCAGCGAAGCAATATCATCATGCATCGTGTAAACGAGACACATCGTTTGTATGATGCGTTACAATATCCAATCATTTATTGGCAAGGGCAAGACGGATACGACATCACGTTGAAGATGGTCGATCCAATTACAGGTACAATATTCACACACTAATTATTTCAATTATTACATTATTGGCTCCATTAACACCCATTTAATTTTGTATTTTCAGGAGTATCAACGAATAAAATCTAAGGCAATGAATTACTATGCGTATCGTATGATGATTCGTACACATGAGGAGAATGTCATTCTGAAGTGCCGTCGGCTATTCCAGCAATCGCTGTCGACATGTATGCACAAAGTCGAGACCGAACGTTTAGCGTTCATCCGATTCAATCAGGCAAAGCTACGATCTGAGGACTATATACACTTGCGTGATGCTATTCATTCAGATGGTGATGTTCAGAATATTGGACGACTGACGATTCTCCCATCAACCATATCGGAAGCCCACGCCACATGCACGAATACGCTCAAGACGCTATGACGACGTAATGCGCGAAATTATGGAACTCCGGATTTATTTATTACGGTCACATGCAATCCAAAGTGGACGGAAATTGAACGAGTTGGAACCGGGTCAAAACCGCAAGATCGCCATGACATAATCGCCAGAGTATTTCAGCAAAAACTGCAATTATGATGGATGTGCTTACCAAGTATCGAGTTTTGGGTGACACACGTTGTTGGGTATGTACCGGTGGAATGGCAGCGTGGACTACCGCGCTCATATCCTAATTTGGTTGCTGGAACAAATTACATTCAAATGAAGTGGATGACATCATATCAGCTGGAAATTCCTGATCCAGTCACTGATCCCCGTCGACACGACATTGTGACGACTGGCAGATGGTTATGGACCGCGTGCGGTTATTAAATCCATTATCGCCTTGCATGGCTGATGGAAAGCACAAAACGATATCCGCGACCGTTAGTTGCTGAAGTAGTCACAGGCGATGGATATCAGTTTATCGTCGGCGTTGGAAGATAACGGTCGAACTATCAATTAAAGTTAAAATCAAGAGTTTGAGATCGGAAATGAATTCATACCGCCTTCGCCTGCTGCTATCATGCGATTTTCGAAACACATGCAAACGTTGAGAGTTGTCATTCGGCCAAATCAATCAAATATTTGTGCAAGGTACATCAAAAAGGCAGCGACATGGCTGTGTTTGGTATTGCGTCGGAAAATGCGAATGACGAAATCAGCAACTTCAAATGGGCAGAACCGTCAGTACCAATGAAGCACTGTGGCGATTATTGTCATTTCAAATTCATGAAAGATATCCCACAGTTGTACATTGCGTGTTAGGCACGGAAAATGGCCAAAGAGTTTACTTCACTGAGGCCAATGCAGCACAACCTGAGAGACCACCATCGACAACATTGACTAGCTTCTTTTGCAAATGTTGTGAAGCAGATCCATCTGCAGCGGCGCTGTGCCGCATTGAGAATGCTAATTACACTTGGAATCGGAATCAAAAGAAATTCCAACGTCGCAAACAAGGAACCCCAGTTCCAGACTGGCCACAGGTGTTTTCAACTGATTAGGTCATATGTACCTGTTCATCCTAGAAACGATGATATTTTGGCGACTGCTGCTAAAGTAAATGTACGTGGACCAAAATCATTTGCGCATTTGAAAACTGTGAATGGCCACCAATGCCAAACATATCGAGAAGCATGTCAACTATTGGGTTTGCTGGAGAACGATTCTCATTGGGATTAACTAACAGATTCAGTTGTTTCATCAAATGCGTACCAAATACGAACGCTGTTGGCAATTATCATCACCACATTTTTCTTCACAACCAATTGTGGAACAAATACAAAGACGCCATATGTGAAGATATCTTGCATCGCTTGCGCATTCAAACGAATAATCCTGACATCCAAATAACCGATGAAATCTACAATGAAGGATTGATTCTGATTGAGGATCAATGCTTGACTATTGCAACAAGCTACCATTGAAGAGGAATGATTGCGCCAAATCGATCGATGCACGATTCATTCAACCAAGAATTAAATCGAGAGCTGCAATACAATGTTGATACATTGCAGGAATTCGAAAATAAATTCCGTTGCTGAAAATGAACAGCAAAACAAGTATACGAAACATTAATGCAAGCGGTGGACAATAATACTGGTGGTCTATTCTTCCTGGATGCACCTGGAGGAACAGAGGAAAACATTTGTCATTTCATTGATTTTTGGCCACTATTCGATCAAGATGTGACATGCTTTGGCGTTAGTATCGTTACGGCGACTCTTCTGAATGGCGTCGTACTGCACATTCTGCGCTTAAGTTGCCTCAATTTAAACACAATTGATACTCAACATGCAATATTTCCGATCAGTGCAATGGGAAAATTGTTGATGCAATGCAAGCTCATTGTTTGGGATGAGTGCACAATGGCACATAAAAATCACTTGAAGCACTTAACTTCACACTGAAGGATCTTCGGCGAAATAACAACATCTTTATGGCGGATATTTGTTGGCAGGCGATTTCAGGCAGACGTTGCCAGTAGTTCCCGTGGAACGCCTGCAGATGAATAATGCTTGAAGGCATCACCTTTATGGAATAACGTAAAAAATTATCGCTAACCACTAATATGAGAGTTCAACTAAAATGATCAAAGTGCTGCAATTTTTCCAAACAATTATTAGATGTTGGAAATGGAAAAGTCCCAGTTGATGCGACATCTGGATTAATTACTCTTACCAACGACTTTTGCCGATTTGTAGACACTCAATTAGTTCTTATTGAAAATGAAACATTGGTGAAATTATAAGAATTATGCTTGGTTAAGTCAACGAGCAATTCTTGCCAAAGAATAATGATCATCCACGCACTGAATTTCACCATTCAATCAAAAATTGCTGGCGATTTGGTGACATACAAATCCGTTGATTCAATAACAAATCCCGATGATGTAGTAAATTATCGCGGAGTTTTGAACTCTCTGGAGATACCAGGATTTCCACCACATATTTCAACTCAAAGTTGGTACAGTT